>QLNU02000996.1:0-20971 GCA_006491805.2 Dysdera silvatica | reverse complement strand
CGTCGTTGCAGCAAACGAAGCTTCTTCTTGACTTTTGTTAATACGTACGTTTTAAAAGATTTGGGAAACTTTTTAGCCACTCTAAAACGTCGTTTGGTAACTTCGGTATGCCTCACATTTAACACCTCCTGCGAGTTATCAATCGTTTCTTCATTATCTTCGACGAATGATGGAAGCAGGCCTAAAAGAATATAATATCGACTTAATTCTGAATAAAGCATATGTACCTTACGTCATCATGAAGCACTCTCAATGTGGTATTTATAGGTGGTCATTCACATAATTTCGTTTCTATGTTACCCAAACCTGCTTTCTTATTTCATTCGTCCATCTTGTTTGAGGACGTTTCTTATCTTTTGAAAAATTCCGGTTGCAAATTACAATTGCCATCATTGGTCAGTTTTTCGGGCGAAAATTTGTGTATTTCTCTGCCAAGAATACTGGCTCTCGACAGAGAGCCGCTTTAAAGCAGCCTCGGTATCGGTCACTCCGTAGAAAGGTGACACAACGATTTCCGCCTTACAGCCAGGACTTCGGCTGTGGCATGCGAGGTTCAAAACCCTCATTAAACTGTAAATCCGGCTTACTAACACGTCTGGCCAACGCGATGAGCTTAAGGCCTATTCCTCTGTATTTCTTTCACCATACTAGGCGTAGGTGTGACAACAGAGCAACCTCATTCTGCAGTAGAATGAAAATGGTTGTTTATGATCATGTATATATGTGCCAAAGAAAACAATCATGCCGACAATGATCAAATATGAGACTTATTCTATGAAAGGGGAAAAAGGAAAAATAGCTTTGAAATTCAGAGATCACACAAAACAATTCACGCTATGTGGAGTTATAGCACGAATGTTTGTAATCTGTAACCAATGGATGAAATATTAAATTCAGATATTAATCAAGTGGATAGCTCTGGAAGAAAACATAACGAAGATGTTATTTTCTCTTGTGTCCTAAATTCTCCACTCTGGGGCATACCCTTTCAAGATGTCACTAACAGTTTTCTTATCCAATTTATTGAAGAACTCACCCTCTTCTTCTTCCCCATTATAGCCATCTAAAGCCGAATAGTATGAGCTGATGCTCTCATCCGAATCGCTTATTTCTCCGTCCATAATAACTAGTTCTCAGCGCTTAAAAAATGTGATTTTCACTACAATATTAAATTAAGCATTAAAGATTTCAAGTTACTTACAATAATTCAGACAAATTATTTTATAACAAATGATTCGATAATTAGAAAATCTTCTTCGTCTGCATTCGTGCATTGTTACCTGGTTTGCATTGTTTATTTATTTGTCTTCGATGCAGAATTTAAAACAACATTGAAAATGCTGTGTTGAACTGTGTTTAACGCGTTATATCATGACGGTTTATCAATATAAACACTTCTTATTAACCATCTGCCTTAAATATAAATTCACCGTATATTTACTTTGTACGTTAGCAGCTTAACGTTAATTGCTTAACATTTGTTAACATTTTGAATTGACACATTTTTTAACATCAACAGTTAGTTAACATATAGGACAAAACCTCAGAAGATTAATCAAGCAATTCTATTGACAATATGCCCTGTCTGGACCATGGACGCCCATATGGGGTACAAGGGTGCTTGAGCCTCCCTCTGGTGTTTCAAAAAAAATTGATTTTTCGGATTCTTCTATGCATTTACTTTCAAAAGTTGTACAGTCACATTTTAAAATAAGATACTTTTTTAGCTCATTACTAATTGTCAAGCAGTATCAATTATTTTTGTAGCATTTCGGTATCTTGTACATTCACTAAAACGTTTGACAGGTTTGAGAAGGAGGTAATAATTTTTCCCAGCCCCCCCCCCCTCCTCAGAAGTACTCATTTGGGCACACTTGGTCTGAACTGTAATCGTGTGTATCTGAAGCGAACCTTTAGAATCATTGTACTAGGAAAGTGTGATAGCTCAAGGTGATCTAACAAAATAATTTTAACTATCCACCTTTATCTCAGTGTATCTTTGAGGAAGGCCATAGCTCATACTGGGGAAATACTGGTTTTACATGAAATTATTGAAGTTTTACATGAAATTATTGAAGTTTTACATGAAATTATTGAAGTTTTACATGAAAGCACTGAAGTTTTACATGAAAATACTGAAATTTTACATGAAAATACTGGTTTTACATGAAAATACGGAAGTTTTACATAAAAATATCACTAATTTCGCATGCTGACTGTTTTTAGGAAGTTCTTTCCTTTCCCAAACATCACATATTAAATATATCTAAACCTATTTCAGAAATCTGGCATCAACTTATGTCAGGAAATTTACAATAAATAATGGAACTTAATGACACAAAGGGGCTTCTTCCTCCACGTATTATTGAACTTTTCAGTAATTTTATAGTGATGAACAATTTTTAATAATGATGAACCTTTAATAGTGATGAACAATTTTTTAAACAAATTATGACAACCATTTGCGGGCCAATTGTAGCATAAAATTGGCGACAAGTACTTATATGGGAACCACAAATTGAACAAACATATTACCCGACAAAATATTAGTTTCTTAAAATTCGATTGTATATATTGTGCATGCAGTAAAATCTGTTTTTAATAATATCCTTGAGACCAGAAAAGGGTGTCCTTATAGGCAGTATATCGTTATAGGCAAGGGTAACAAGGGAACCTCGCGAACTGTCAGAGCTCGATTTTTATGAATTTCGGTTTATAAGCCAATATGACCGAGTAGACGAAAAATCCAAAATCGAATTTGGTCCAATCGACCTGGGGGTCGAACTACGGCCCACTGAAAATACGGCTCACCCTATGATGATGCTTCGCTACGTGACAGGTAAAAACAGTGTTCTGGCTTGCTGGGTAAGCATTAAGCACAGAAAGTTTTACTGTGAGTTACTTTTATTCATGTTAGAAGTCTAGCTTTCATCCTACGTCTTGTAGAAATGAAGTCCTGGCGCACCGAAAAAGCTGAGGGTCGTTTGCGAATAATTTTAAAGGCACTTTCCAAAATCAATTAAAATTATTTATCACTGCAATATTGACATATGGAACTGATTTGAATTATGAACATGGAGTATTTATGTATGAAAATGAATTTATGTAGATATGAAAAAAAAATTTTGGAATTGGGGTTGCCAGAGTTGTAACTTCGGTCTTGGTCGTGATGAATCTAAAACGCTTTTAATGGAAATGAAAATCATTAAAAAAACGAGAAAAGTATAATAATTTTGAGCAATGACTGCAACAAATGAATGAATGAAGTGCCATCGTAGTCCACTTCGTGACACACTTGGTCCGTGAAATTAAAACAAATTTCTTACACATTGAAAAACTTTTCAGGCTTGGGTACCGGATACGTTGATTTCCACCAAGCATAGATTATCACATTTCGGAATTTTGGAGAAGACAGCTGATTGTGAATGAGCGAATGCAATTTTGTGATGTTATTCCTTTCTGATAAGCTTACATGATCATAATAATGCAAAAGGCAAAATCGTGTTAAGCGTTTAGCGAAATATTCCATTGAAGAAAAGAAATATACGTCGCATGGCTGTATGAGGGGTGTCGCTCCAGGTGGTATAATCATCAATTTCGATTGCTCTGAAAGACTGGCTTGACTAAATGCATCATCAAATATATTTTCGTCCATTTGACCTGTCCACGAATCCATAATTAATAGAACTTTTGATGTTATGTTCGGTTTGAGTACTTCGCTGAGGAACATCTTATGTATTTCGGTAGAGGATTTGCCACTTTTGGAACATTTCAGAATCACATTAAGGGGTTTAAATAACTTTTCCTGTATGCGTAAACCGGAGACACCCTTTGGTTCCTGATGGATGAGCAGAAATTGCAGCAATAATTGTCCAGCAGCAGAAATGATAGGTCGGATTATTACGGAATGGGATATGGCGTGAGAAGATTGAATGGTACTCAGAGTGTACTTTCCCCCTTAATCGACACAGTACGGGTAGACGCCAGTTCTTTAGTGAATCCGCTGTGGTCAGTATTTAAAACCCCATCAAAAGAATAGTTGCTCATCGCATCTGTAACCATGTGGACGAATTCTATAGTTCTAGCTTCCAAAGCCGTTGTGTTCATAGTACGTTCATGCGTAACGAACTTGGTGACTCTTCTATTTATCATGCCACGTACTTTTTTTTAAATTTTAATAAAATGTATCACTTGCGCTAAAGTTTGTGATGTTTTCTCTCATTGGAATGTTCAGAAACCATAACTTTAAATCGTCATCGTGAACTGTTAATAAAACATGTTCCCGGGCATTTTTAAACTTCTCAAATTCTTCGTCTTTAATCCTTAACAGTTTTTCACATCTTGTACCCTGGGAAGCAACATAATCCTGAAAGCGATAAATTTGTCTATGTGAAAGCATGTTGTCTTTAAAGCGATGCTGTATGCTTTTCAAGGAACGTAGTTTTCCTGACCCACTCCATGGAAATTCTTTTCATGTCTTCTAATGTGTAAGTTACGCGTGACGGCAAATTAGTTTGTTCATCCCATTCGTCATTTATTTTATTACCCCGTATTGAATCATACTTCGTTTCATTTAAACAAGTATCAAGTGCATTCTCGTCATTCATTTCATATGTTAACCTGCTTATCGAAGTTTCAGCAAGTGTAAATATTTCTTTCGCAATATCCATCTCATAATCTGATACACAATAAGCTGACTTCCTGTATTTTTCACAAACAATGAGAGAAAAAGTATTTTGCCATGGGGGAAGAGGAAGACATGGTGACAAATAAGGCTTGAAATTCCACGCTTTCCAACAAAAAAATTAAAAAGGTCAAAGGTGATGAAAGCACAGGCAAGTGATGATTGCTTCTGATTTGAAAATTGAAGGATATTTATTCAAGACTGGTTTACATAGCAGACGCTTGGCGCAGTATAGCCCAGATGCTCTTGCGCCATAAAAAAGCCAAACAAACAAACAAACGTACCAGACTGATTTTTCGAGTTCTTCGCCAAAAAGTTTCGCCAAAAGTTTGTCAGTTATGCCAAAGTAAGGTAAACACATCAAATATTTTTTACTTTTACACAGCATATGCAATGTATAATTATTTCGGGTACAACAAAAATGACTATTATAAATATGTGCTGTATCATGTCCATATGTTTGTTTGTTTTTTCTACGATAACATTTGGCGTTTAATGCTTGACCAGCACGCCAAAACACCGTTTTCACCTGTCATGCAGCGAAGCATCATCGTAGGGTGAGATCTATTTTCAGTAAGCCGTAGCTCGACCCCTTGGTCGATTGGGCCAAATTTGATTTTGGATCTTTCATATACTCGGTAATATTGGACCATGAACCGAAATTCAGAAAAATCGAGCCTTGACAGTTCGCGAGGTTCCCTTGTTAGTACTATTCTGAGGACAGAGCTCTATTTTTGACACTAACATTTGGAATGGGCAATACCAATGATGGAAAATGCAGCCGAAATGGGTAAAATAGATTTTTATAATCCAAAAATAGACAATGGGAAATCTTAAGAGATTTTAGAAATTTTATCTTCAATTTAAATCGGTGGATCAGCGCTACTAATGGCAAAACGTGTGGGTAAGTTCGGCCTTGTGAAGGGGGGGGGGGTCTCTCCCACCCACAATCGACACAATTTTCTGTTCCTGGTGTATATAGAAACAAAACTTAAAAGTGCATCGTGTCTAAGGAAGATTTTACAAAATTACGCATAAATATCCGAATAGTAATACTTTCAGAATACAAACAACTTTCCAGATCTCTTTTAAAACTCCCTATTTCGGAACTAAAAAACTAGATAATATATTTAGTTAAAAAGCCAGGATTTTTCCAATTCCTGAATATTTTGATGCCAGTGTTCTGGGCGGATCCCAAAATATTATCCGCGAAGCCTGAGGGCTCCAGGAAGCACAGTCTAAGAACTACTGATTTATAATAAGGGTTGGGGATTTGTGGCAATAGATGGCGCGAAGACTTTAAAGCCATAAAATATCTCTCGCCCCCACTCTCCAAAACATTGGCACGTCCCTAGTAGGAATGGTGTTGCATCACTATGGCTTCGCCATACCCATAGGCGTAGAGTTATATGGGCCCGTGGGCCACCCAATAATTTAAAATAAATTGCATTTTAACATATACTGTAAGGTATAAATATACAAAATATGTGCTTGGGACCCCTTCCATCACCGATAATTTTGAAAACTCTACGTTAATGGCCGTACCTCTCATGGAAATACAGTTCCGCCAAAAGGGACATCTTTTCCAAATCGTCATCTGCATACAAAACAGACATTTAGGAATAACAAAAAATTATATTGATAATTCTGTATAATAGTTTTTATTCCTTGTAAGTCCATCGTTTTAACTATTAACGCTTGCATGTTAAGTTTTAGTTTCCACATGTATCCGTTACCATATCTGAAGATTTTTTTTTTTTGGCTTTTTTTATGTATTTTAAGAATATTAAAAGAAAAGTACATTAATAGTTATGTATAATAGTTTTTATGTAAAGGCTCTCTCAAACATAAATATTATTTCTAAGGTTTAGCAATGGTAAAAAGTTTGAGAAATGCTATACAACATAGTATGCACGAAAAAAACATCCTTTTTCCTTTGCAGTTTTTAATTGATTTTGTACGAAATAGATGGCGCTGACGATTTTCAAATTTTTAATTTTAAATGAAAGATTTTAATAATATTTAAAGGCTTTGCAAAATTTTATTTCTGAAATTATCTCAGTTTTATTGTTGTTATTTTTCTTTTAAAATACACCCGATATCGAAAATTTTCAAACATTTCAATGGTGAGTAGTAATTATTTGTTTAAAGCTGCTTTATTAATGTTTCTACAGCACTTTCTATTTGCCATCGGAAGGGAACATTCATCGTTATGTCGACCGTCGTGTAAATGGTGGACGTGATTTGGTAAATACACTTGCCGATTCAAGGTATGCACGGTAACTAGTCTCCTGCATCTGACTATAGGACATAGCCAAATCATGGGTAAATTCGTTTAATAAACACCACCATTTACATGAAACCTCTTCATGCGTTTCGAACCTTAAACCACATGGTTAACATTCTGAAAAAGTGCTGCTTTACATTATTTCTTTTGTTAATTTAATCGACAAAAGCGTGTGAAAACAACTTATCTGACGTATCATCCGAGTAAAATCGATTGTCTAATTGTCTGGGACATCGTTCACATTTGTATTGGTGTGTTTTAAAATCATTTTTCTAGAAAGCCATTCTTTTCTTTACGAGTAATTTAACATCTATTGTTGCCACATCATCAGTTAATACGAAAAAAAAATTGTTGCTTTTATAATATTAAAAAAAAAAAGTCGTGGCATCCTTAATTAAAGAAGGAGCTAATTCTAACTGTTTCTTAGAATGAATTTTTATTATATGCTGTCTAAAAGTGCGGTAATGTTTATACCCTTTTTTTGCACGTTGCACAAGTATCTGCAAAATCCAATAAGTCATCGGAATCATACGTAATATAATCATTAATAAAAATAAAAAAATACAAACATCATTAAAAAAAAATAACGTCAACATAAAATACGACTCAATCTATATTTGTATTTGGTTGAGTGTTGCCTCTCGAAGGTAGTGTATCGATCGTGACGTCATAGTGTCATGCATGCGCAATGTCCGCAAAAGTTAGATCGCCGCTGAAGTTGGATGCTGGTGCCAGACGCTTGTTGCACAATGTAGCTAGATATACTGTTTTGGATACTCGAGTAATGTATTTTGGATTCAATTATCGTTGTGTGGTAATTTTATAGCATTTCGTAAAAAAGTACTACAAATGCAGTGTTTTCTAGTGATGGGCGATTGCGAAATGTTTTTAATAACGAAAGAATCGGAACCGAAACAAATTTACAATCGAATTAAAAATTCATTCGTTCTTGAACTTAAAAATCGACATGTTCAATTGTAATCGAGAGTCAGCAGACGTTTTTTCCAAACTCAGGCATTCCAGTTGGACAAAAGTGCCACTGGGATGACTTTGCCATCATTTTAACCGGAATATAATCCTGTTCTCCCCAAAACTAGCTAGACGCACCGCGGCCAATTTGGCCGTCTGTGGAAATTTCCAATCAGTACAGCTACTACGCTGGTTTTAATATCAAATGGCAGATCTCAGTTAGATATGCGTATTGCATGCGAAATCCAAACCCTTTAACCAATTTTTGTGAGTGAAAAAGTTGTCAAACAACAAAATAAAATTGAAAAATTTTACGACGTCTTCTAATACTCTCGTCAAAGCAAACATGAAATACAGAGGACGCATAGCAGTGGCGTCGTCTTTCCAGCTACTCAAGAATATACCATTTTTAGTTACGGGAAGATTTAGGAGCCATAAGGCACGCAAAATTTTGAACGCCGGCTGCGAGGTAAATGAAGGCGAGAGCCCATCAGCCGCCATCAGAGTCTATAGATCAGAGTTGTCCAAGATACAGCCCGCCAACAGGGTTATTCCGGCCCGCTTACAACCGTTTAAAAAAAAAACAAGAATTTTTTTTAAATTTTTTTCATCAGAAATCAGGGAAAACCGCATGGGTGTCCTCTTCCCATATCTTAAATGAACAAATAAATAACCAGGAGAAACTATGAAGAAAGATTTTAGAGTTATTTTTTTTTTATGGAACTCGCTGGAGCTGCTGGCCCGCGAGATCTGTGAAAATTTTTTAAGTGCCCCGATACAAAAAATGTTAGACAACCGGGTTCTCGGATATCATTTTCTGTTGCATGACAGGCATTCAATCTCATAATGTGCTGTAATGTATGTAATGTCTGTGTAGCATATGGATTATATTATATTCAATGTCTGTGTAGCATATGGATTGTATTATATTCAATGTCTGTAGCATAGATTATAAAATGTAATGTCTGTGTAGCATGGATTATTCGCACCCATACATGGGGATTGTGAATAGAACAAACCCCCATAGCACATTTGGAAGAAAGCCATACGAATGTAAAACTTTTATTTAGTATACGTTTAATCAAGGGTCGACCACAACGATGCCAAAATAGAAAGGTTTCCGACAAAAACCACTCTGTATTCCGGGTCGATTCCCTACACCGTATGAAGTTAGGTTTCCTCAGAAGACTAAGGGTTCCAGTGCAGTATAGTCTTTGTCAGCAAAAAAACTTAACATTGTAAAAAGAAACTTAACACAGTAAAAAACTGAACAACTTCGCAAATTTCAATTTTAAATTAAAAAAAATTAAGCACAGTAATTCTTTTAAAAAGTATTATTTTAATAACAAAATAAAAACAAGTACATTTTATCTAAGAGTTGGCTCCAAAATCTGAATGACTGCAGCAAAGACAAAGTTAAAAGACACGATAAAGTAACAAAAGCGTATTCATGAGATCTCGATGTCTCTCATTCTTGATGTAATTTTTCGTCTTTGCAAATGAAGTGTCAAAACTTGTTCTGACACGTTTAGGGCATTCGGAGCTACTATTCTTCGGTGATAACCTAAATGGTACACAAGCGTAAACATTCGTTGTTGCCATTTGACGGTAATGCTAGTTTTGTGGAAGTTGTTTAGCAGAACAAATTGGTGAAATATTAGAAAGGTCTTAAAAATAAAAGAAACAGCAAATACATTGTGAAACGAAGATAAAGATTTCCGTAGGAGTCATTCTTTAGAAAATTTTATCATTGTCCTCCACGGCTGAATGAAACTGGGGAAACATTTGAGGCCATTCACAATATTATAAGCTGAGTTTCAGGGAATGTCCACTCTAGCATATAAGTAATTGCATCCATATGGAAAATTCGATATGTCCCTTAACGTCAGGGGAAAGGGCATTTGGCTCTTTATTTAAATTGCGGGATTTTTTAACTTTCCTTTCAATCTGCCCAAATTCATTATGTATTCCAAATTCTCAGAATTAATTTTAGAACGTGGTTTCTTGTGAATGAAATGCTGTTGGCGAACAAAATCACGAAGCCAGTATAGTACATGAACATAATTCTACCTCCATGAAGTTTTTTTTTTTTTTAATTGAGTGGTGACTGGTGTTTGTGATTGAAAAGACATCAATCATGGTTTCAATATGGCCAACGTAACATGTGATTGCTGTCTCTTTGGTTTTATTTTCAAAACGTGACGTTCGAATTGCAATCTAAGCGTCTCAAAAGGAGGTATGCTTTTCTGTTCAGTTTCTTTCGGTTGGATAGATCCGTTTTCTGAATGTAACAACCTTTCCTTTCTTAACGATATCATTCAAATAAAGACAGTAATCCGTTTATCAGTGTAACCAACATGTCAAGACATGTCATATCAATTCCACCACACACACACAGTCTTTCCTCCCCAACAAAAAACTGCCACCTCAAACGCGCTTTTACCAGACTTTGAAAATTTGTTCCACCCCTACGTTTCCTACTTAAGAAATTCAGTTTTATAATCAATTCCAGTAAATTTGGATGTTACTATGGCAGTTACAAACGTTTTTAAACCTGTTTCAATACAACCTTCAAACATACCACTATCATCCCAATCCCGCATCTAATATCAGCGCAATATTTAAAACAAAAAGTTTTTGCATCGTTTTTCCCTACTTACTAAACTTCAAAGATCAAAACCTTATTTGCTGTGACGCAATCTTTTATACTAGATCAACTAAACTTCCTTTAAATCAAGGGATAAAGTGCACGACATATTTGTTGTAATGACTAAATTTCAGATCTTCACCACTATATCTCATTAGTCCGAAAATTACAATAGCATTGCAATAAAAAACATTATCCAATGATTGTATTGGTTAGATCTCATTAAAGCCTTCCACATTAACGTACATCCACACAATATTGTAAATGACCTTACATCCGTCTCATCATTCATTCACTCGTGGAGAACCTTTCAAAATATCCACAAGTAATAAAGCCTATCACTGACTAATTCAATCTCTCTTGTTTCACATTTGATTTCTTTTTTCCCTATTTGTTAACACAAAATTTTTTTTTCACCTAACGCAATTCACAACTCTCACCAACTAACGTTATCATAAAAACAACACTTTAGTACTGACACCTTGTTAATTCCTGAAGAAAATTAGCTTCGAATGCCCATAGCCGTTCATACGTTTCTGAATACCTTATCTAAATTTGTAACTTTAAATGAAGAGTAACTACTCCATGCAGATGCCAATCGAGCAGCAAGTTTTGCTAATTCTATCCCATTGCGTCCTGAACCAGGACGGGGCAGAATGTGGCTCGACAGCATCTTCCAAAAGATTTGCCTCATCTGCAAACTGCGCAACCGACGAGCTAAGTGATGTTGGTTGCACAGTCACAGCCATCATGACTGCGCTTTGTTCAACCTTAACTTCTCTTGAAGAATTAATATTATGGCAAACAAAGGAATCTTCGAAAGAGAAGTAGTTATCTGTATCGTTTAGGATACTAGGAGCTTCTCCACTTTTCCAAGGATCGCTTTGAACGTTTATATCTTTTTCTTCTAGAAAAGCCAAACGCTCTTCCGGAGTACCATAGCTGTCTCCAACGTCTTTTAACGAAGTATGTCCTTTAGGAACTTCTGCCAAATCTGCAGTCTCCAGAAATTTGGAGTTCTGTTGCTGAATACTCAGCAGGTATTGTGTATTGATTTCGTCCCGAAATCTTTGATATTGGTATCTACTGAGAAAAACGAAGTTCTTCTTGGCTTTCCTTACTCTCCCTATTTTAAAAATTCTGGGAGATATTTTTTCCATGGCTGAGCGTTGTCCATTGGCACGGTCTCTCTCTCCGAAATGCGCCAAATCAAACTCCTTTTGGCTTTCGTCTAATTCGCTACCGTTTTCCGTTAACGTAACAGGTAGTTCTGGAAGAATATAGTATAAATTTATATATGAATATATATTTGCATACATATCTCATGTGTATATATTTATTTCATTTTTCTAATACAGTTTTCATAACAATACACACATATACGCATGTACATACCTGCACACAAAGGGTGGGGGGGGATAAAAACCTCAAATCTGATATTTAAAAAAAAACAAAAAACGTTGCATTATGCATAAAGTTGGATTTTTCGTAAAAGTAATTTACACACTTCCAACTTATGGATGAAACCCCCCCGAAAAAATTTCTAAGTGCGTCACTGCGCATGTACGTGTATTGTGTGATTATGTCAGTGGCGTAGCAATATTGCAAAAGTGGGCGACCTCCGAGTGCTTGCCATCCCCCCTTCTAATGTGTGTGTGTGTGTATGTTCGTGCCTGTGTGTGTATGAATTGAAACCTTTTTATTGTATGGGGGGGGGGATAATGAACATTTGGTATAAACCATTTTTAAAAACACGCTATGCCACTAATACATATGTAAGTATGATTGCGTGATTATGTCAGTGGCGTAGCAATATTGCAAAAGTGAGCCATCCCCGAGTGTTTACCATATATATATATATATATATATATGTGTGTGTGTGTATGCGCGCGCGTGCCTGTATATATATATATATTAAATTAAAAACTCATATTATGCAATCTAATAACAAATTGAGAGATAAATGCTTTGCATCTTGAAATGTTCAAAATGTCTAAAAAAATCGCAAAATCTAATAATCCTTAAATTAAAAAAAATACTAGTAGATTAAAACCTAATTTAAAAAAAACTATTAATAGTGTTGCCACCTTCTCAACTGTTTCTCCCCTCCAACCCTCTCTCTTTTGTATGCTAATTATTTGTTTAACACAATTATTTCAATGTTAATGGCTTAACGAATTAATTTATCTAAGCACTTACCGAATTCCTCCCTATCAAAAGCATCCAAAGCCGTCTGATATGAACTATCGCTGTCCGAATTGCTCATTTTTCTGTTCACCAATAAAGACTTGAACTATCAAAAACGTTAGTTTTGTCTAAAGTAAATAGAACACTGACAGAGTACAAATTACTTAATGAAATTCAGACGAAGGTTTCCGTAACAAATGATTTGAAGATCAAATTTCTTTTTCAGTTTTTCATTCGTGCATTGTTAACCCACTTCACAATTGTTGATATATTGCTAACATTTTGATTTCTCTTTCTTGCAGCTTTACAATTAAATATAGCAGAGATATTGTTGAAGAATACCAATAATACAAATGATTATATATTTATAAAATCCATGTAGTGTATAAATATATTTATACTACATTTATACATATTACATATCTATGTATATAAATGAAATCATACGCACTCACCATGCATATTACAAACTTCATCAACATGCCAAATTGTTATCTGAATAAACTTAATGTCATCTTATATATATTTATAATGCCGTAATAAATTTAATATCTTTAGACGAACTATGAAAATATGGTGGTAGGTTAATATAAGAGCATTATAGAAATACTGGAGAATATTTATTTATACCACCTAAAAATTAAACACAGATTTAAATTAAAATGCTATTCTAGAATTAACATTCATATTTTTATATAAATTTTCACATCGCGAATATTAGGAAACTTAAAAAATTTTCACTCTTTTAATTTGACGCGCAACTTTGTGTATGTCAACTGCAGAAAAATTTTCATTTGAAAGGGAAATCCTCCAATAAGGTAGGATTAGTTCGAACTCATCTTACTTAGTAACCAAGTTCAAACTTAGTCCGTTTGAATTCAACGGCGTTTAATTTATAGGGAACGTACTACACTTATTTTATCCCAAAAGCATTTTCCAGGAATTTTAACTTGATCCCGAAAATGTTTGCCCCATTACGGGAGTTTTTTCGGCTTCTTCAGAAATCCGAGCTTGTTTTTGTTTTTTTTAACGAAAAGCGGGCTGCTTCCGAATTTTACCGAAAAAACATTTCAGAGGTTGAAAGAAAACCGCTTTGCTGAAATTTCCTTCAAAAAGCATTTATTCCAAAACATATTTTCATTTCCAAAACTCGCAGAACTATAAAATCCTGTAATATCGCTGCTTTGTGATATTACACGTAGATATTTCGTGCATATTAGAATATTATTATGCAGATATTTCATGTGATATTGTAATGTTAATATGAAAACTATTTGTCACACGGCATTACTATATTACTATGCAAACAATGTGTGCTACGTTTTAATCAGATATTGTGTGTGAAGTTTTCATATTATTACGTAGTTACTGCATGTAAAATTGAAAATTTAACTATTGTAACTTACATAACGGGCTATTTTTACTTAGCAAACTTATTTAAGCATTTAACTCTTAACATAATAAATTTAGGGCATCTCAGTGACTAAAGTACAAAATAGGTAAGGATACAAATTAAAACCTGGTTTGTTAGTTCCAAATCTACCATTAATATTAGACAACAACTCGATAACTGGTACAACACATAGCAGAAAGAAAACCAATTCGTCTGATACGAGTGCAGTGTTCTTACCCTCAGGCACTCCCTCGTTTAGAAGGCAGTCATTTGAAGAACTAGAAATATTTAAATAAACACATTTTAATTACATTTGGATAAGTATTGACACACCTACATAACTTCCAGATTATAATATTAAAACTCCCTAGCTTGGGCTATTTGGCCCGTGGCCAAAACTCAGCCGTTGAAATGTCCCGTTGGTCCTTCTCACTCATCTCAAAACGGTAGAAATAAATATAACTCGCCCTGAAGTATGCCTGCAAAAAAATTAGGGAACTATCAACAAATCGTCTAACGCAGCTGTTCACCTGTAGCCCGCGGGCCCCTGGTGTCCGTAGAACCCTATCGGGGGGTGGGGGGTCAGCGAGACCCTCAGTATTCCACAGAGGTTTGGGAAAATACCATGACATTGACATTGAAATACAATGACAGAGCATTTACTCTTCGGTGCTAAGATTAAAGTATGAAGGAAGGAAACACTAATTCCTTAAGTGGTGAAAATCAGTGATGAAACATTAAAAATAAATATGTAGGATGCAATTTCCGGGCTTTAACTTCGAGTTAATTCTTGGGGGTCCGGGAGGGCGAGTGATCTCTGAAGGGGGTCCGCAGGTCTAGAAAAGTTAAAACCCTGATCTAAAGGATACTTAACTTGCCATGCTTGATACTTCAATTGCCAAAATACAGAAAGTGTACCTATAAAAATTATTCTCGAAACCACTGGCGTAAACAGGGTGGTGCTGATGGGGGTTATACCTCCCCATTGCAATGCAATTTTATATATTTAAACATAGGAATATGTGATTTACAGCTCCGCAACCCCCAATTGAACCTATAACCCCATTATGAACTTTCTGTGTAAGCCTATGCTCGAAACCAACCCCACGCCGTATTTAATCGACGTTTTAAATTATTCAATAATGTTGATAATATCCGCAATTTTTGATAAATATTATTTGAATAAATACAACTTTGAATTTGCGGTATGTTTTAATACATCATTAACCGCTTTCGACCCTTCACGGGAGGGTCATCATCAAAATGTAACAAGACTTTGTGCAGTTATAAATGGAAAACTATTTTAGAAACTATTTTTTTATTGAATTATTTTTCAAATGATTTTAACAGAATGAATTTCAAATCACTTTCTCATACAAAACGGGCAAGAACAACGGTTGACATTAGAGTAGCAACATCACAACGCTACATCAGCTTAAAATGACTAGTACACTAGACAATTATTAATACGCTAATTCACCAAACTAATTCAATAACAATATTAAATAACACTTAAGAATAGAAACGACAAAATTTCCGAAACCGTCTTTTTACGATTGGTTATTAATCCAAAAACAGTTAAAGTACTTAGTTCAAGCAGGAATTGTCCTACACCATACGCACATGTAGTCCAAGGTCCGTTTGCAGAGAAGATTCCCGGAACGCATCCAAGTAATACTCCAGAAAAGCTAGAAAGGCTTCTGAACGGACGAAATCCAAAACGAGTACAGCAGAATGTCCCAGTAAGTCAGTAAGGTCCACATCAACACGTTGCTACTTCTAACGTACCTCGGAACTACAGCTCGTCGTATTAAACGCTATCGAGTTTGCGCATCGACATCGATACATTTTATGGTGACGATTACTTGTACTATCAGCTGCAATTAGATGGAAACGTCCTTAGCTGCGGCCATCAATGCGTAAGCTTAATCCTTCTGATGCGCGCCACGAGACTGTGCACTCTCTCTTAGTTATATGGCTTTCATTCCTATTTGATTTCGTGAACATAATGACGTCAATGGACAATCCAGACCACCGGAACAACCTTTGAGCGAATATTCTAATAATTGAACAGAAACACCCCAGTTGATATAGAATAATATTGCTAATAACGAAAAGCACTGTTACAAATTTTTCTATGTAGATATTGCATATAGTTTTGCGATTTTTTAATATTGATGTTGCATTTGATATTGCACTGTTCTTACATAGATTTTTTCAATATTTCTATGCAGACATTGCAATGTGATGGCATTGAAATATTACTATTTATACTTTGCAATATTTCTGGAAGGATATTTCAATGCCATAGTCTGAGAAAATATTCGAATGTTACTATGCAAATGTTACAGTTAATGTTTTTATGTAGAAACCACAAGTCGATGGCAGTGAAATATTACTATTTAGGCATTGCAATATAGCTAGAAGGTTATTTTGATGCTATTCTTTGAAAAATGTTCCAAAGTTGCAATACAAATGCTGCATATGATATTGTAATGTAACTAGGCAGGTATTGCATTCATTATTTATAGATATCACGTAAGATAATCAACGTTCAGTTTTCCAAATTATTGGCGGAGGGGAGGGGGAGGCAAGCACATATAACGAAAATTCAGTCATCATAATATATATAAAGTTGCAATTTATTTCAAATTATTAGAAGGTGCTCGGAAACCACGGGCACACCTAACTCTACACCTGTGCATAAAACATTGAAATGTGGCACTATAGAATAATAGATTGCATGAAAATGATTACGCAGTGCTTAACTAACGCCTAATCCCTATATTAAAAATACCACTGTCACCGTTAAAAGTATTAATGCATTTGACGAAAATCTTCTTTCATCTATCGTTAACGACACAGAGTGATTCAGAATAAATTGTCTTTGGTGAGAGATCTCCGTTTATCTATCGCTGACGAAACAAAGTTATTCAGAATAAAAGCATTAATATCTTTGATAAAAATCAGAATTAAAGGTATTAATATCTTTGATGAAAACTCTTCGTTTTCATATCCAGGTCCGTGGCTAAACACTTGTTAATGGGGGAGGTCTCTGAAAGTTACATAAAACTACAGGAGGCTTAAAATTCCTAAATATTTTGATTAATTTACTAATATATTTAATAATACTAAATACAAATATAAGCAGACTAATATATTTGACGTTAATAAATAAATTTTGCATTGAAAACTTATAAATTTTAGTATACTTCTCAATAATTTCCCTTATCCTTATAAAGTCTATGAAGATTCAAACCTCTGTAAAAAACGTTATGTATACAAGGTCTACCGTAAAAAGAACTATTTTGAGTACATTGTCAACATCAAAGGGAATTTGCATTAACATGAATAATTTCATACAAGCCAAAATATTTCAAATGTAATTCAACATTTTATTTTCAGAAAAAGTATTTTCCATTTGGTGGTGGGGGTGTGGGGCTCAGTTTCCTCCGGCCCAAACCTGGGGAATACTCTAGTCATATCGCTAATAACATATATAGAAATTCAGAACTCTATGTAAAGCTGAGGGATAGGAAAAATAATGCATTTTTCTTTGATAAAGGCGTTTTTTAAGACCACTTTCAGTTGCATGATAGGCGTTCTGAGTTTTAAAATGAGCATGTATCCACGCAGTATGTAGTTTACTGCGCACTCAAACATGAGCAGCGTGAACGGAAAATATCCCCTCATGACTAAAAGCGTTTTTGTCCCTGAAAAACATTATGCAGTTATTTGTATGTATCATACATACGTAAGTTACCTATATGGGCATACACTCATTAACGAAAACGCATTGCTTTAGTATTCCTTATCTCTCATTGAAATTTGCACAGTGTGTTTCAAATCACCCGGTATAAATTCCTGCTTTGCTTTGCGTGCTAATTTCAAAGTCAGCGGATACGCGCAAACCCACTACTTCTCATTCATGCTTAACAATTACTTAGTATGCATAATAATGTAGTCTCATTGATAACAATTACTACTGCTCTTTATATAGCTGATCAACAGCCGCATTCATAACCACGGGTTCACACAGATATACAAGTAGCGTTCGAGTCCTACCCCACCGGAAACCTATATTAATACCAATGCTTACGACATGTGGATACCTAACGACTGTCGTTAAACGAATCGTCGTAGAAATAACCCTCGTTATAATGTTAAAAATTAACATTTAGCTTCTCTAATCTTGGAGACGCTTTCCACTCTATAAAACACAACAAAAGAAGATGAGAAATCGGAAGCGATTATGCGCACCGGACGTTCGCAAAACGAGGGTTGCAAATGCGGTGGTCGCAAAGCAGGGATTTGTGTGCTTGAACGTCTGTTCTTACATACAGGTTACGTTCCACGGTTTCAAGCAGACGAAATAGTATTACCAATATTCAGTGCAATTCTGAGGACGTGCTGAACTCCGTAATGGAAATAGTATTGCCAATATTTAGTACCATTCTGAGGACAGGGTTCTATTTTTGCCACTAACACTTGGAATGGGCCATACCAATGATGGAAGATGGAGTCGAAATGAGTAAAACAAGATTTTTATAACCCAAAATTAGACGAAAAGAAATCTTAAGAGATCTTAGAAATTTTATCTTCACATTAAATCGGTGAATCGACGATACTAATGGCAAAACGTGTGGGCAAGGCCGGCCTTATGAGGGGGGGAGGGGGATATTCTCCCACCCACAATCGACACAATTTTCTGTTCCTGGTGTATATGGAAAAATACTTAAAAGTGCATCGCGTCTAAGGAAGATTTTACAAAATTATACATAAATATCCGAATATTAATAAATTCAGAATACCGACAAATTTCCAGATCTTTTTTAAAACACCTCATTTTGGAACTAATAAACTAGATTAATAAATTTAGTTAAAAGGACAGGATTTTTCTAATTCCTGAAAATTTTGCCAGTGTTCTGGGCAAATCCTCAAAATATTACCCGTGAAGCTTGAGGGCTCCGGGAAGTACAGTTTAAAAACCACTGATTTAAAATATTGTGGATTTGTGGCAATAGATAGCGCCACAAGTTTAAGGCCGCTAAAAGTTTTCGCCTCCCCCACCCACTTTCCAAAACATTGGCACGTCCTTGGTCAGTCTTTCATCACTATAGTTTCGTCATACCCTTTGGCATAGAGTTATGTCTGCCCATGAGTTCCGTAGCACCCCCCTCCCCCCAATAATTGGAAATATATTGCATTTTAACATATACTGTAAGATATAAATGTATAAAATATGTGCTTGGGACCCCTTTCCCCGCCGATAATTTTAAAAACTCTACGTTAATGGCCATACCTCTCATGGAAATACAGTTCCGCAAAAACGGAACCCAAATCATCACCTACATACAAGACAGACATTTAAGAATAACAAATAAAATATATTAATAATTCAGTATAATAGTTTTTATTCCTTGTAAACATCATCGTTTCAACTCTTAACGCTTGCACGTTAACTTTTAGTTTCCACATTTATCCGTTACCTTATTAGAAGAATTTTTTTTTTCTTTTTTTTTATGCACTTTAAGAGTAATAAATGAAAAGTATGTTAATAGTTAGGTATAATACTTTTTATGTAAAGGCTCTCTCAAACATAAATATTATTACTAAGGTTTAGTAATGGTAAAAATTTGAGAAATGCTATACAATATGGTATGCACGAAAAAACATCCTTTTTCCTTTTCAGTTTTTAATTTATTTGGCATGTAATAGATGGCGCTCTAGATTTTCAAAATTTAATTTTAAATGAAGGTTTTAATAATATTTAAAGGTTTTGCAAAATTTTATTTATAAAATTATCTTAGTTTTATTGTTGTTATTTTTCTTTTAAAATACACCCGATATCGAAAATTTTAAAACATTTCAATTGTTAGTAGTAATTATCTGTTTAAAGCTATTTTATTAACGTTTCGACAGCACTTTCCGTGTGTGGTTTTGTTTCGTAAATTGTACTATTAAGGTCACGGTCCTGTAAATGATGGCCGTGATTTGGTAACAAGAGACTGTATCTGACTCTTGCTACTATTGTGTATGTGCCAGAAATGCCACATAATCGCGTTTTAAAATTTCAATTTTTTTTTTTTTTTTATTATTAGTTCCAAAATCGTATATATCTAAAAATAGGACATTGCCAAATCATGGTATTCGTAATCCCTACAACACATCAAACCCCTTCCATACGTTTTGAAGCTTAAACCACATGGTTAATATTCCGAAAAAGTGCTGCTTTACAATATTTCTTTTCTTATTTTCATCGACAAAAGCATTTTGTGTGCGAACAACTAGCTGACGTATCAGCCGAGTAAAATCCATTTTCTAATTGTCTGGGACATTTATATTATTATGTTTTAACATCATTTTTTTAGGAAATCATTCTTTTCTTTACGAGTAATTTAACATCTATTGTTGCCACATCATCAGCTAATACGGAAAAAAGAAGTTATTGCTTTAATAATATTAAAAACAAACTTGTATCATCCTTTATTAAAGAAGGAGCTAATTCTAACTGTTCCTTAGGATGAACCGTGATTACCGTGACGTCATAGTGTCAATCATGGGCAATGTCTGCAAAAGTTAGATCGCCGCTGAAGGTAGATGCTGGTGCCAGAAGCTAGTTGCACAATGTAGCCAGACATACTGTTTTGGATACTACAGTAATGTATTTTAGGTTCGATTATCGTTGTGTGGTAATTTTATAGCACGTCGCGAAAAAGTACTAGAAATGCAGTGTTTCCTAGTGATGAGTAATTGCGAAATGTTTTTAATAACAAAAGAATGGGAATCGAAACAAATTTACAA
>QLNU02000991.1:0-16642 GCA_006491805.2 Dysdera silvatica | reverse complement strand
TATTCTTATGATGACGTTGACGGAGACATGAATTTAACAAACTTTAAATTAACCACTGAAGATTTAAAACTTAAAGTATATAAACTTATTTTTTAAAACTTACTAAGTATATTTAATGGGTTTTGCTCAATTTGATAATATAAATTAATGAAATTAACCGCGAGTTTGCAATTCATTATGAAAAGAGGTTTCTTGTGATTCTAATTTTTAATTTCCCTGTCTGTCACCCTCGTCAACGTATCAAATTTTATTCTAGTTGAATTCCAAATCTTTGCATCATGAGATTATGATTAATTCTGTATCAGATATTGATTTTTTTACATCGTTTCATTTTATGTTTAATATATTTTTAACGTAATTTTAATTTATTTTATTTTCAAAACTATATGTACCGTCTCACCTTGCGTGATGCAGAATGACCGTTATTGTTCTTGTGCTACAAAAATACAACCAACATCAAAATCTTTGCAAATTCAGTTACATAATTGATAACAATATAAAATTAATAAATTAAATATTTTGCATGTAAAGGATTTCTTTTAAAATCTAGAAAGATTATATGCAATTCATGTTCACGAACACTTTATTTTTTTTACATAATTTGTGCATTATTTATTTATATTATAGATTCCTTTCATTAAGCTTGCCCAATTAATGAGTGCACACAAATTATTACTTTTTGCCAGCCCGTGGAGTGCTCCAGGTTGGATGAAGACGAGTGGACAAATGAAAGGTCCTGGAACACTTAAGGGCCAACCAGGGGGGCCATATTACCAAACATGGGCCAATTATTTTGTGAGGTTAGCATCAGAAATATATATCTTTTTTTGTCCATAGATTCCCATTTTATTTACAATATGCTCCATACCACCTTAAAACTTGCATAAAATTATTTTTCTAATCTTCTCATAATCAAATTTGCCCTTTCTCTTATCTATGATATTGATTCAACAATTATCTTTCCATATATTTAATAAAGACAATTGCTTTACATACCTTTAATAAAGACGATTATCTTTCCATATACAGTAAAACCTCTATGGAACGAACTTCCGTATAGTGAAATTCTCTATATAGCAAAGTTTTGGTAAATCTCCATGATCGTTACATATGAAAGTGTTCCTATATAGCAAAATAAATTTCTATCTAACGACCAAAACAAAGTCTAGTGGTCACATAGAGGTCCCTAATACCGTTGGAATACAGTATGCACAGTTAAAAACATCTATTTTTAAATGGTTGAATGTTATTTATGAGAAACAGTCGTAAACTGAAAAACGGGATTTTAATTGTGGCACCATATCGCCCTGCCTTGGTTCATGAATACATCGTTTCCACATAGCAAATTTTCTATATAACGAAATTTTTTCATGGAACCATCCATTTCGTTATATGGAGGTTCTACTGTATTCAATAAAGACAATTACCTTACATATCTTTAATAAAGACAATAATTATATTTTCATGTATTTAATAAAGACAATTACCTTACATATCTTTAATAAAGACAATTACCTTACATATCTTTAATAAAGACAATAATTATCTTTCCAACTATTCAATACTTTTCAGATGAATTCAATTCAACTTCTCACCATAGTAGCTCCATAATTAAAATTTTCCATGCTCTTCAAACTTATTGGAGCAGATTCGGTCCCAAAAAAGTCTTAATTATGTGTAAGCAATCTATAGCATAGTATTTTTCAGAAGTTAATTTAAACAATATTTAAATTACTTGAAATTTCTAAACAATAATACACTTTTTGGGAAAAAAAACCCACCATGAAAAAATTATCTGCATTTATTGAAATTAAATATACATCCAGTACATACACAGGCAAGGAAATGATAAAAAAATTCAAGGTCATAGGGCTCATCAATGGCTAGGAATTGCATATTGAATGTTCAGATCAATAGTTGGTGAACCCCCACCCAACTGGCGATGCATGCTTCTATACATCTAAGTAAGGAGTGATAATGGTTCTTAATGCCATCCTGTAACACATTCTGTCAGGTAGTGGCAGATTTTAAAGTAGGGATGCACATGTCTAGGGGGCGGCATCAAAGTGCTTAAACATAGAATTGTCAAAACTCGACAACGCTGAAAAATAATTTTTCTTTTTATTACTGCCCTGTTTCCCCCCAATAGCGATGACATATACTGTTTATTCACGAAAAGAAGTCCATGGAACAGTTAGAAATAACGGGAGGTGAGATCACAAACGGGCTAGTTCATTACAGTAGAGGAAGACTAAAATTTGTGAACTGGTTTTTGATGAATGTTTGTCGGCACCAAAATCAAGTTTTGAAATTGCAGTCGTCCTCTGCTGTAATCAGAGAGGCTTTTTGCGACGTCACCTCCCATTATTTCTTTCGTAAACAAACATTAAGCGACTACTTTTAACTTGCCTCCAAATAAAAACTATAAAATAAAAAAACAAAGGGCCCTAAAAATTTTGCACCCTGGGCATTTTCTCAGCGTGCCCATTTATAAATGCAGGTTTAATATGCTTTTTATATATACTAATAGCAAACGAATGAATAATGAAAAACTTGAACTGATAATTAAAAAATTCATGCAAGGATGCATACGTGTATTTTTCCCAAATGTGCGAAATACATGCAATAATATCAGGGGCTGCAGGAATCTGCACTAAAAAAAATTATTGGGGATTCAAAACATGTCTCGAATGGACAAAGTCGTATAGTAACAATAATTTCAAGTTGTATTTATTTATTATAATACTTTTATTAGTTTAAATAATTATATGAAAAATATCCTTTACATATCAAATGATAAGAGTATGATATGCATTTTTTTTTTTTTTTTAACAAACATTCCTTCCTTTGTAAAAGAGGGAGGAAGCGGCAGTACAGGCTGTGCCTAAAGGCGGCAGTTTTATAAATCCCCCACTGCTGCCAGGCATTCCTCACTCATTGCTTCCGATCTATAATATTTTACTGTGTTCAAATCTGGCAGCCTACCATATCCCACACCTGTTCAATTGGTGAAAAAGGTTCGATTGGTGACCTTGCTTGCCAAGAAGGAGTATCAACAGCATAAAAGCAGATCACATATATGCAAGCCATATGGGGTTTGGTGTTACCTTGTTAGAATATGGCTCCAGGCTGTTGTGTCATAAAGGGTAGTGCAAACAGTGGTAGAATGTCATCAACATCGTTGAGCTGTTAAAGTTGTATGCAGGATGATGAGGGTATCTTGCTGTCATATGATATAGCATCCCACACCATCACACTAGGAGTAATGGCTATGTGCCTCTGTAAAATAAGGAGCTGGCCCTGGCGCCTCCACACACAGATCCAATGGTTATCTGCTCAAGACTGAAGCTGGATTCATCGCTGAACACTATGTGATGCCAATCTTCTGGCAGCAATAGTGATTGGCTACGCCACCACTCCAGACAACTCTGTTAATGGTTTGGGGTTACAGGCAGATATCTTAGAGACCACTGTGAGCATAATCCCATCTGAGCCAAGCATCGCAATATGGTGGAAGGTGTCACGGGTGGTGTGGAAGAGACTGTAGCACATTGGGTCTGCTCGGGCTTGTCACACAACAAACCGATCTTGCCTTGCATTCCTGAATATTGGCCTTCCAGAGTCTTCATTCCGCTGATGAGTTTCTCGCTGCAACCATTGCTGCCAACACCTTTGCACAGCAGTGTCCATACGATACAAGTGACAACCTGTTGCTTGGTAGGACAAACCAGCTTGACGTATCCTGACTATATGACCATGTTCAAAGTCATCGAATTGGCTATAAGGTCTTCAACAACGTCGTATTGGCATTACTGGTTGTGTCTCTAGGAAACTGCAACACTGAAAATGAGCAAAAATAAACCATCCACAATTTTTACCTGTTTTATACGATGCCGGTTACGCTGTAGAAATGCAATCTATGATTGAAGTTAACACCCACTGGCTTTAAAAATTTAATCATTTGCATATCTGGTGTAAAGGAATTTGCATGATGCAAAATTTTAAGATAATCAAATTATAATTTAGGGGTGCTTTTTTTCCCAAAAGAGTGTATATAGACTGTAAGAAACTTCATTTAGCCACATCTTTTTTATGTGACTTTACTTTATTTAAAGATTTACTGCAAAAAGGTTTTTCTTTCGATCATTGCAGATTTTTGCAGGAATATGAAAAACAGAATATTTCATTCTGGGGATTAACTGCTCAGAATGAGCCAATAAATGGGCTTATTCCTATGTTTTACTTCCAAGCCACAGGATTCACGGCACAAATGCAAAGAGATTTCATCAAGTTCAACTTGGGTCCCACCCTCAAAAAAGCTGGGTTTGGCACTAAGAACGTGAAGTTGATAATTATGGATGATCAAAGGTTCTTGCTTCCTTTGTGGGCTGGTATAGTAAGTTGCCTTTATTACTGTGCGCTTAGATATGAAAGCTTGTGGTTATTACTATGTTATATGACTGTGTACATGGTAAATCGTCTTCATTACTGTGTTTTCATGTCTGTGCAGTCACGCGAGCGAACAACTTACATCCCAATTATGATGCACACATTGTTTCTTCATCATATTTATAGTCCAATTATCATAAAATTCCAAATACAGTCAACTCTTTCAATTATTTTATTCCAATTAACAACTATTTCTGTTTAACAATGGTATTTTGTGGTCCCAGAAAATGCTTTATAGAAGTACTATCACATTCCAATTAACATCCTTTCAGGTTTAACAACGTTTTTTTTTGCCATCCCCTGAAAATCATTAATGGGAGAGCATACATATTTGGATCATAAAATTAGTTGCAAATTTCCTTCATGAGAAAAATAACGACCTTGTGTAGAATACTGAGCCTTTCTGAGGGTATAGCAGATGAAGCAGTTGCCTCTAATTAAAGCTTAAGGGAGCACTAAATGAAATAACATGGGATTGTACTGCGTTCTGAGCAGGTATTTGTGTGTTAGAATTGAAGTAATATATAATTAATAATTTAAAACATCGATTCCTAGAAATTAACATCTTTTGGTAGAAGGGGACCATTTTGTACCTTTGCCTCATGCTCGAAAATTTCTGAGTTTAGCCCTGCCCTGAAAGGTTACCTTGTCTTTCTTTCTCTTTAACATTATTATACCCTAGTATCCAAACCTCCTTTATTTCAGACAATCAAAATTCTACTGTACTTTCGTAAGATTAAAAATTCACTTTCTTCAGAATGTAGTTATTGAAAGGTTTTTAATGGAATACGTGAGGTAAATTTTATACTTTGTTATTGCTATTATTTTACCATGTTTTGTCTAATAAACTTTAAAAACAGGTTCTTCCTTTCACATTTTATATATGTTAATGAACTTGAGTGTGTAACGATGTCAGTGTAACACCGAAGGGTGTTACGAACATTATTAGAAACCTTTATTGAATTGTCAAGGACTCTATTTGTACTTCATTACAGGTTTTGTTAGATCCTGTAGCCGCTCAGTATGTTTCTGGTATTGCTTTCCACTGGTATTTGAATTTCATAGCGCCACCCATATTGCTTGATATTGTGCATGACAAATATCCTGATATGTTACTGCTACCTAGCGAAGCTTGCACTGGATCCAATCCCTGGGACTATCCCAAAGTGGCACTGGGAAGTTGGGAACGTGGAGAGAAATATGCTAATGATATCGTTCAGGTATTCTACATAATGAAATTATGAACATCAGTACATATATAAGTTATGTTTACGAAACCTCTAATAAGAAAATAATTCATTGATAATCTGAATTATTATTATTATTCATCTTTATTCATATCAATGTACAACATATTACAATAAGTGATTCATGAAACTTTGAAGTTGATTAACGTATTACATTTAACTTAATATAAAATTATGTAAAAATAAAAATTAGAAAGCAATTGTACAAAGATATTGGAGACACCGGAAAAAGACCATTTTAACTGATCTGACTAGTCCAGTGCCCCCCCCCCACAAACATAAAAGACCTGTTAACATCAGCACCATGCTATTTATTAATTAAGTAAATGTGTAATTTCAATAAATAAAAAACAGCAAAAAGAGAAATGGCTGAACATCGGTAAGGGGCAGAAAAATTCGAGGAAAAAATAATTTCTGGAACCTTGCGCTTAAATTCCGAAAGGGAATGAATGTAAGGGAGGTTATGACCGATATAATTCCAAATTTTTGGACCAATATAGTTCAAAGAGGTTCCACCAATATTGGTACGAGTGTGTGGTATTCTAAACATAGGTATAGATCGAAGATCATATTGTGAAGTAAATGGAACCAAAGGTATTAAGTCCCCAAGATAATTGAAATTAATTCGTTTAAACATTAGGATGGACATTAAATAGCAATATAGTGAAGTTACCGGAATGATATTAAAAGATGAGTAAAATGTCAAGGGATCAGATCGATTAAATCGATTTGGAAAGAAAATTGCAAAAAATCTATTTTGAAGTCGTGATAATCTAACTGTGTTTGTACTCGTAGAAAGACCAAAGATCAAAAACCCAAAATTGAATAATGAGGCCACTAACGAATGATAGAGCGTCAGAACAATCCTAGGTGGAAGAGAAGTCCTAAATCGCGTCATCATTCCAATGGTCCTTGAGACCTTTAGGCAAACATTATCGTATTGGCGGTTCCAACGCAGATCTGCTGTGAAAGTTATACCCAAGAATTTTACCTCATCACAAAATTTTATTACAATACCATCATAAATAATAGGTAAAATTGGAAAAATGTCACGTTTTGATCGTATGAAAACCACAGTTGATGATTTATGTGTATTGGTCGTAAGTTTATTAGCTAGAAACCATTCAGTCATATCATAGAGCGCAGTGTTAGCAATAACAATTAGATCCTCCAAACAGTCACCAACAAAAAAAAATAGAAGTGTCATCTGCAAATAAAATTGTAGAAGGAATACATGAAAGGGATAGTAAATCATTAATGTAAATTAAGAATAGTGTGGGACCCAAAGGAGAACCCTGAGGAATACCAATATTGACCAAGGAAAGTTCAGAGGCACCACCAGTCATTGCAACAAACTGTTTTCGATTTTGAAGGAAAGATGAAAAGAGCGAATGAGTAACACCACGAATACCAATATATTTAAGTTTTTCAAGTAAAATATCATGAGAAACGGAATCAAAAGCTTTAGTTATATCTAAGAAGATTCCAATAGTAAACAGGCGATTATCAAGTGCAGAGGAAATAATATTATGAGCATGTAAAAGTGCAGTCTCAACAGAAATCCCAGTACGAAACCCAAATTGATTAGGATGTAGAATATTAAAATGTTCAAGAAATTTAATTAGTCTAGTATTAATTAATGACTCAAAAACTTTGGCAAAAACAGATAAAATTGAGATCGCCCTATAGTTCCCGGGATCGCCTCGATCCCCTTTTTTATAAATCATTGTAATACGAGTAATTTTCAGCAAGTCTGGAACAATACCTTGTTCAAAACAATTATTAAATAAAATTAAAATAGGATCAACCAGGAGATCCGCAGCCGCCACAATAGCTCGAGGAGATATTCCGTCAAATCCAGGCGAATGTCTAACATTCAAAGAGGCAAGACGCCTCAGAAGTTCAACACGGTCAATAGGTTCCATCACAAAAGAATGATCTACACCAGGGGAAAGCCGAAGAAAGTCTGAAGAGTCCACTCGAGTAGAATGAAGAGAATTCAATAACTCCAAAGGATGGCTCTGTAGATAATCAGAAAATGCATTAGAAATACTCTGAGGACTAGAAAATGATTGCCCCCGATAATTAATTTTGATAAAAAATGTCCACCAGTACGAGATGCATAAGAAAGTTTATTGAAATAATACCAAATTTGGCGTGAGTTAATGTTATTAAATAAATCAAAATAATATTGTGATTTTGCTCTTTTAAGATCCTTTGAAAGTAAATTCCTATAAGATCAAAACTCCCCGGAATCTCTTAAACAGCGAGAGGTCAAAAATCTTTTAAAAAGTTGGTTTCTATATCTAATTTTCCGAAGAAGAATTTGTGAAATCCATGGCTTGCGCTGTCCTTTTCTCCGAAAACATCGGACTAGGGGAAATGCCATTTCATAAAGGGAGGTTAGAATTTAAAAAAAACGACTATATTGCAGATTTATATCAGAGGTAGAAAAAACTATATCCCAATTAACAGAAGATAGTAAGTCATTAAACTTTGTTTTGTTTAAATTATTGAAGTTTCTGGTTAAATTATTTAGAGGTAAATCACTTCGTCTGGAAGTATCATCGAAATGGAGAAAGGAGATTGAAGCAAGATGGTCACTTAAATAATAATCAAGAACAAATGAAACTCCATATTTCGAGTTAGTGAAAAAGGGATCAAGAAGGGTCTGGGAGGTGCTAGTGATTCGAGTAGGACAATAAATCAAGTTTTTAAAACCAGAAGAAAGAACAGTGTCCCGCAGTAATCGAGTTCTGGGTGAATCTGTCAAAAGGTCAACATTAATATCTCCTGTCACTACCAAAAATTTATTGTTTGTAATCGCATAATCCAAAATTCCCGAAAATTTCTCCAAAAAAAGATTAAAAGCCCCATCCGGTGGTCGATATAAAACTGTTAGTAATAGGTTACTGCTTTCAATTGTAACTGCCTCCAAAAATGGCAAACTAAATGTTAAATCTTTACAATAAAGAAAATGGTGAAGTCGATAAGCTGTATAGATGGCCACACCACCGCCCACACCCCGATGTCTATTTGAGAAAAAAACACGATAACCTGGCAAATCAAAAGTCTCATTTTCGGAGCACCATGTTTCCGTAAAACACAATATATCAAGATCAAAAGAGAGAGAATCCAAAAAGATCGTAATTCGATCAGAGGCTGAAAAAATACTACGAACATTAATATTAAGGAAGGAAAGATTGTAAATAGGAGGAAGAAGAGACCGCAAATCCGATAAGTTAACAAAATCATAAGAGGATGATTTTAATGTTTGCCAGGTCAACGTTCTAGAATAAGTAAATCGTTTTCGGAGGAAATAAGTATCGGGCTCGCGGTCTCACTTCTCTTCAAAAAAAATTTTTCCATAGTTATGCCATACAAATTTATAGTTATTTTTCAATTTAAATTGTCGGGCCAGATAGAACAATTTTGCATAATAAGGTGATAAGTGTTCGTTAACATAAACTCTCTCCCTCTCTCCAATAAGTCCAGTATCATTTGAGAAGATCTTCTTTTTAATTTTCATCCTGGAAAGCACAGTGTCTCTAAATGTTTCAGAGGCAAAACGGACAACCAGTTTTCTTGGACGACCACTCGAACCCGGATGTTTACCAACTCGGTGGCATTTCACAATGTCACTAGGTGAAATCGGACAGTCCAACGCTTTCCCAATACCGATCACGATATCGGTGCAGGACTCCTCCACCATCTCCGGGAATCCCTGTATCTCCAGATTAGTAGCAAAACTCCTCTGCTGCAATTCAACAAAAGATCTCCTTAAAACATCAAACTCAGACTTCAGATTCGAGGTTTCCCTCATCAGTATACTTCTTTCCTCACGCAGCTGGGTTATCTCCCCACGAATCTCGCCAAGTTCCTTTTGGCTTGACTCAATCGTCTCCGATAAAGAGCGTACAAGATCCAGAAGTGGTAGCAATCGAGTAATATCACTCCTTAGTGCCTTAATCTGGCAAGTTAGATCATCTGAAGAAACAACTCCCGAGCCAGAATCTATAGGATTAGTGGAGGAATGAGTGGACGTAGGAGTGAGACAGGTATTACATCTCCATTTTTGTCTTTTTTGTCTTGTAAGTTTCCTGAAGACCTGCTCCACAAGTCCAACACAGTAAAAATGTCCAGTACAATTGCACTGTTGACATTTAATCAAATCCTCCTCCCCAAGAATATCCTCGGAGCAAAAATCGCATTTTGGCATTGTTATCGTTAAATTTAGTGTAATTTGGCTCAAAAATCACTAGAGTGGCAATTGGGGAAACACCCGGTTCCAGAATTCAAAATGTCCGCCCATATTCGCGAAGCGATGTAAAATAAATCACTCACTTAATGGCAAAAGTTGATCTTCACTATCAAAGAGGCAAGTTCACAAGGAAACGTCCGCATCAACCCAATCTCTGTAATAAAATATAGGCACAAACCAAAAGATATAGCCTTCAAATCAACAAATTTAGTGGAGAAGATAATTTGTTTACATTCACTCTTGGTCAAGTCAAGTCAGGTTGTATTGTAACTAGAGGTAGCTCATTCCCCCCTCCCCTAGAAAAATTGTAACCATCTCTGAAAAAGCAAAAGTTACAAATGACCGCTATATGCTATGCATTAGATTAAGTGTTCTAGCTGCCCCTTCGTAGAACTATAGAAAGGACCTATGATTTTTAGAGTCCACTGCTAGGAAAGCTGCACAAACAAAACGTAAGGTCTGTTAAGCTTCCTTAGACTTCTCAATATTGTCTGTTGAGCTCTATTAAAACTTTTTTAAACTACCCTTTAAACTTCATTAGAGAAACCCATTCAACTCTAACCTCGTTTTTTTTCATCTGAACTTTCTTCTAAGCCATCTGCAGAGTCGAGTTTTTTGTTTTTTTGTTTATCTGGAAAAAGGATCACACCTCAAACTTAGACACACTGTTTGAAATTGACTAAGACCAGCCATCGAATTCCATTATGGCATTATTAGGAACATCCATGAATTTTTCAAGGTGGGGTGAGAGGGGTGTTTTTTACCATAATAGTCATCTGTGTGCCTTTGATATGAGTAGTGTGTATGAATATAATTGCTGTTCTAGGGTATCTATAATTTATATAACAGTAATTAAAAATAATTATGTATATTTAATGCATGTGTTTTAAACTGGTTTTACTATAATTATCGAATTGCAAGATTTACTCATAGTTTACAATTTCGTTACATCTTAATTTACAACCTAGTTTCAACGTGAGTTATTTCATTCAAAGCTGGAGTCATAAGAAAGAGAGGGAGGGATCATGGAGTTGAAGTTCTCCACTCCTGATCAGACAACAGGACCAATTGTTTCGTTTCACGCCATATAACATGATCTATCATAAATGTACTTGAGTCCCCTGATAATTCTTTAATCACCACGTACATAATTTAAGGGTGTCAATTTTGGATAATTTTTTAAAAATATTTTGCTGCTACTAACTTTGTTTGCAGCACTATTTCCTGTAACTTACTATAGGGATATTTATAAATATACCGTAGCGATATATATACCCTGCTACTTGGGTCTTATTTGTTTTACTTTTTATCCCACCTTGACCATTGTTTGTGTACTGATTTACTATTGGGTATTTTTTTCAATGTTGCCATATCAACATTTCCATCCATGTGGCATGATTTCGTTAATAAAAATTGCAAAAATAAAGAATTTAATGTAATGCAAGCATATGTAAATGCAAACATTAAAAGCGACTAAGATTGCATGCAGGACATACATTTTCTGCCGCTTGGAAAGACGTTCGGGGCAATGTCGGTAATGCATCAAAAGGGTGATTTAGTTATTGAAATTTTGCAGATTTAAACCAAGAGAAATCATTTTCTTGCTTTTAGGATTTGCTGCATTGGTCTGTAAGCTGGATTGACTGGAATCTGGCTCTAGACGTGCAAGGTGGACCCAACTGGGTAAAGAACTACTTTGACGCCTCTATCATCGTTAATAACAGCAGCAACGAATTCTATAAACAACCCATGTATTATGCTTTAGCACATTTCAGGTATATATCGACAGGCACAATTTTACTTGTGAGAGAACAACCCAAAATTGTACTATAGCACATTAGCTAATATGTGATGAGCACAATTTCTGCAGAATATCAAAGTAACTTGGAACATAAATAAACTAGCAATTGCTGTTACTTAAATATCACTAAGTGTAAAAGTAATATTATTAAAAAGTCTTGGTGTGAAATTTCTTTAATTTATTTTTGTATATTACAACCAACCTTTAATAATTTCAGTAAATTCTTGCCTCGTGGCTCAGTACGGATTGGGTTGGAAGTCGATGCAAGCTATGGGAAACAACTCGACATTGTAGCGTTCCAAACGCCTGGAAGTGCTGTAGTTGTCATTATCGTAAATAGGTATCATAAATTCCTTTTATGTAATTATGTGCAGATATTTATTCCATGAGCATTTATGACAATAATTCTTAGATGCTTATAAAACATTTATAAGAATTCAAAATTACTTTAAAAAAAATATATCCGAGATGGTTAGTATGGTATATAATTTGAAATATTTATTGCAGAAACTCACATTTTAAAGCTTTTTAAGACCATGTTTCTCCAGAAAGCATTTTTTCTAGAACACATTTGTTCAAGAATCATTCTTTTTGGAACATATTTGTTCAAGAATATATTCTTTCTCACAGTGGCGGATTTATTAAATTGCCGCCCTTAGGCACAGTTTGTACTGCCGCCCCCTCCCTCCTTTACAGAGAAAGGAACATTTGTTAAAAAAACGCATATCATACTCTTAACATTTCATGTGTGAAGGCGAGTTTTCATATAATTATTCAAGCTAATAATAGTGGAAAATTATTGCTACGATAATCGCCAACTTCGCGGATTTGAGACACTTTTCGCGAATCCACAACAATTTTAGTATGGACTCCTGGAACCTCTGATAATTTGCCTATATTTTGCGTATTTGGGGAAAATACAGGTACACACAACCATGAATTTTATTTTTGTTATTAGTTTCTCATCATTCATTCGTTTCCTGGTAGTATGTATAAAAGGTGTGTCAAACCTGGATTTATAAATAGGTACTTTAGGCAAGTGTCTAGGATGCAGTTTTTTAAAAAGCTACGAATTCTTTTTTTTCTTGGGTCACATTTAGGTGTAAAGTGTGGGGGAGGGGTCTGGATAAAAAGTTTGAAAACCACTTGACTAATATATCAATAGCTAATATTTAAAAAAAAATATATTTATTATTTACGATTATATAATTTTTTATTTAAAAATAATAATTTATAATAATTTAATTATACTGCACTGTTGTGCTAAAAGCCCATTGTCAACATTGGCCATCCTTTCATTTACCTCTAATGAGGCCTGGAAAATGTTTCCGTTCTAGCTTTTCTCAAAGTCACGAAATTAAAATCAACAACTAATGTTACAACTAGATGTATAAAACAGTACTGCATCCTGCTGTGTATAACGTTAGGCTATAAGTTATTCTGATTTCAGTTTGTTGTATATGTAACGGTGTTGATGTTTGTCACTGTTGCATTTATCCGCCTCTCATCGAAAGAGTTCCATCTTGAGTTGTTCATAACCTTGGACGAGGGAACATGTTCTCTTCTTGTAAAGCGTTATATTTTGTGTTGTAACTGTTATATATTGAATGTTATATAAGCTTTTTATGTAACATTTATATCAACTGTTATATATGCTATATATCAAAGATGTGCCGAATCGACATAGTCAACCCTGAAGTTTCTCCGGGCCACAACCTGTGACGCTATTCAGACTTTGAATCTCCCAAATCAAAAAGCCTTCACCGATGGATCATATGAATCATCTAAAAATATAGGAGGAGCTGCGGTCTTCGTCTCATCAAGCAAGCTTATTTACAAATTTCAACATTAACAGTGCTTCTCTTCAATTAATGCAGTATTAATTGGTCTTTTTGAAGCTGCTAAATGGATCCTAAATTTTGGTTTAACAGAAACTCGTATCTTCTGAAGACTCACAAGCTGCCCTGTTGGGTCTCCTTTCAGACCCTCACCAATGGAATTGCACTCCTATTATTCTGGGCATGTTGAACATTTCCTCACAATGCACACTCGCCCCAAAACCGTTAAACATTATGCTGGATCCTAGAATATGGAGACCACGCTCACAACGATGTGGCTGATCATTTCGCTCGCAGTGCATAAAACCAACTTATCACAAACTCAGTTCATCTGGCTTTATTAGCAAAGTCAAGCCTTCTCTAAATGCAAACAAAATCTCAACGTTCTCTCAATCAATAATGGGACATAATCGAGCACTTTTTCCTGTTATTGGAAAGCCATTCTTCCTACCAATTGCAACTCCATTCTACATCTATATAAGAATTCATAGACATAGGCTTTGAATCTTCTATACCAACGATTTTGCTATTCCGTATTGGAAAAGTACAATTGCCACTTTGCCTTCAATGTGCTGAAGGTGTAGTTGAAACTGCAGAACATCTCTTTTTACAATGTAATGCTTCCGCACTGTTGAGAGGAGAACTTTTTCATACCTGCTCACAACTTGGCTTTCCTATTCCGCCGGATTTTAAGGTCTTTTATGGGACCCACACCTCCACGCAGACTGTGCGCTGTTCTTCAAGCTGTCTTCTGTTTTCTGTCTGGTGTTGGGCACTATGTTTAGCCCTGGACTCTCATCTCCAAATGAAGATTCTATCTCTTCTTTCCTCATCTCTTGGACTATGTCCCTCACTCTCCTGGAAAGTGCTGCTTGTTCAGCCAACATTTCCAGATTTATTTTTTTGCATACAAAATAACATCGTCAGTTTAAAACAAATGACCTATCTTTACTTCAAAGGCATGTTATAAGAATTTAGGCTTTCTGTTGGATTATTTTACTTTAAAAGACAACACACATACTTAAAATTCTTATTTCCTGAGTATTAAAACCCACAACGCTTGTCATCGCCAAATGCAATTAAATTGATGATGACTGTTTTTAAAATAATTTGCATTTTTTTATTTTCTCATTCTATGTGCATTTTTATCATGTAATATAGAGAGTGATTCAGAAAAGATGGGAAAACTTTAAAAGGTGATAGTACACACCAATACAATTTTCATCAAAGAATGCATGACGGTCTAAAATGAAATGCAAATGTGCTAGCGTGTTTTGAAACGGCTGCTTCGCAAACGTTAAAGAGGCATTCCTGTTGTGATTTATCGGGAGAAAAAGAACACCATGCATGCAAATGTGACCTAGGGAAGAAAAAGAAACCGTAAGCAAATCTTCATCACAGTGAATAAAAGGCCCCGACACCAGCCCTGTAAAGTTATTCCAATGTGCAACCATTCTGACACTTGTAACGTACGGGATAATGGCACGCTTTAGTAATACTGAAAAAGCAGACGTGCATTTCATGTACAGAGCTGCAAGCAGAAGTACCACAGAGGCAGCACGAATGTATGGTGAGCGTTTTGCCCAATCCGAAAACATTTGCACTTTTGCATCTGCAGTTATACCAAACGGGATCCTTTCTTTCTTCCCGGTCTGATGTAGGTCATACAAGGACTGCCAGAACAGCAGGTGCGGAAGAAGCGATTTTGTGGACAGTGGCAAATCAGCCAACTACAAGCACATGAGCTGTGGGCCGCGGCATTGGTGTACCACAATCCACGACATGGTGTGTGCTGAGAGGTGAAAGGTTGCACCCATACCATTTTCAATGAGTCCAAGTATTGACTGAAGAAGATACTTCTCGTTGCGTAGACTTTGCCCACTGGCTCATACAGCAGAGTGCAGCATGTCCAGATTTTGTGGCGGCAACTGTTCTTTTCTCCGATGAATGCACTTATGCACATGATGGGGCATGTAATACCCACAATAAACGTGTCTGGGCGTCTGTAAATCCACATGCGCATCAACGACGCTTCTCCATCAGTGTTTGGGCGGGAATCATCAGCGACCACCTAATAGGACCGTATCTTCTACCGGAACGCCTTGACATGGGCACCTGACGTTTCTGCAAGAGGTGCTGCCAAATTTTCTGAAGGATATTCTGACCTTCGGCCGCGTATATGGTTCCAGCACGATGGAGCTCCAGCCCCTTTTGGGCGAGAAGTACGACACTATCTGGACGTTACTTTTCCAAACCGATGGATCGGGCAAAGTGATCCTGTAGTTTGGCTACCACAATCACCCAATCTGTCATGTCTTGATTTCTTTTTATGGGGACAGCTGAAGAGTCTGGTGTATGAGACTCCTCTTGATTTTGAAGAGGATCTAATCGCGAGATTTTCGGCTGCTGCTGGGGAGGTTCATGATATGCCTGGAATATTCCAGAATGTTCGCCAATCCCTCCTTCGCCACTGTTCTTCTTGCATCACCATTTGTAGTCTCTCCTTTGAGCAAGTACTGTAAATATTCATTAAAATCGCTTTTTTTTTTTTTACCGTATACGTTATTCTTGTGTTTCCTCCTCATATCCCCGGTTTTAGTATATTGTGCCCTGTAGCGCTTTTGCATTTCATTTTAGACCATAAATTCTTTCATGAAAATTGTTTGTATTAGTGTGTACTCTGTAGCCTGTTAAAGTTTTTCTCCATCTTTTCTGAATCACCCTGTATATATATATATAAAATGTTTTTCCATTAACTCTTTATATACCGACAGGACATAACAGTTGAAAAAATAAAAAACACATTAAGTCCTGGTCGATTTATTGGTATATTTAACGAAAAATCATTTATCCTCTATTTATGGGTGATATTTTATGAACATTGTTCTATTGATTTAATATAATTTTTACCAAATTATGCAACTCAAAAATTGTGTAACGGTTGGGAACATTTTAAGAATTAGGTAAATAGAGAGCTAAAATGTAAGTGGTTTCAGTTCAGAGGTGTTCACTATTAGGGATGATTAGAGAAAAGAAAGCATTAGAA
>QLNU02000985.1:0-18439 GCA_006491805.2 Dysdera silvatica | reverse complement strand
CAAATTAAACAGGAGGCGTTTAGACCTCTCTGTAGAGAAAACTACTAGGCCAATTTCACCCAAATTTCGTACACATGCTCCCCTAAGTATGCGGTTTCGATTTCTGAAAGAAAAAAATAAGTTCATATTTCAGCTGCTAGGGAAGGAAGTGGTGCTGCGGAGCAGGCAATTTATATATTACTTAACATGCGCAACATCCTCTGCCTATATAAGGAGTCGTGAAGCATTTTTTCGTCATACGAGGACTCCGTCATGAAACTTCCTTTACCAGATCGCGCGTTACTTGTTAAGCTCTTTTATCAACGGAATAGCAATGTTTCTGCTGTATTTAAAGAATTTTGACAGGTAAAAAGTTTACGCATAAACCCTCTGATAATTACAAATCTTCGAAAAATGATCTTGTATTTTGAAGAGACTGGAACATTCGCCGTTAAACCAGGACAAGGCCGCAAACCAACTCGAGTGCAGCAACTTGAAGAAGTTGCAACCGCAGCAGTGGAGCCGGGAACAGCAAGTACACATGGTAGCAGTAGTGCACGTGCGATATCACTGGAATTGAACATGCCATATACGACAGTGTAGAGAGTTATGAGAAATGTCGTGAGATTTTATCCATATAAGATAGCCCACACTCAGCAATTGCTTTCTGGTGATAATGACGTGTGGAAAACATTTGCTTTGATGTTCATTGCTCGGATGACAGTGGATGATGAATGGCTTTGGCAGATACTGTGGAGTGATGAGGCCCATTTCCACTTGAATGGCGCTGTAAACATATGTAACTGCCGTATTTGGTCTGACACAAATCCCCACGTTCATCAACAAATTCTGTTGCATGCTCCAAAAGTGACAGTGTGGTGTAGCTTCACCTCATCTTTCGTCATTGGTCCTTACTTCTTTGAAGAAAATATGGCCTCGGAGCCAATGACATGTTCTGTTACTGGCTCTAGATATGCATTTATGTTCTGGAACTTTGTCATTCCTTTGCTTCAACAGAGAAATTGTCCTGACACTACAATCTTCATCCAAGATGGTGCACCCCCGCACATCACGTTGTCTGTTCAAACATTATTACGGCAAAACTTTTCGGATGATAGAGTGATTAGCAGGTCATTTTCAACACCTTGGCCGCCTCGGTCACCTGATCCTAACCCTTGTGACTTTTGGCTGTGGGGATATTTAAAGAGCTGCGTTTATAAAGGCAATGTTCAGAACGTAGCAGTCTTAAAAGACAGAATTTCGCAACATGTATCCCACCTCCAAGCGAATGAGTTATGTTCTGACGCGGAATGTGTTGTGCATCGAATGCAATTTCTAGAGCAAAGAGACGGAGGACATACCGAGCCGTATCTGTGATGATAGTGTGGTTCCACATGTGATAGCAATAAAGTTATTGACAAATCTTTTTTTAGTCATATTTACTGTCCTACGGTATACTGTAATTTGTAGTTATTTCATGTAGTTGCAATAAAGGTTATTGCATGTTAAAACACTTTTTCGTTGTTAATATTAATAAATTGCCTGCTCCGCAGCGCCATTTCCTCCCCTAGCGGGCGAAATATGAACTCATTTTTTTTCTTTCAGAAATCAAAACCGCCTACTCAGGACAGCATATGTATGAAATTTGGGTGAAATTGGCCAAGTAGTTTTCCCTACAGAGAGGTCTAAACACCCCCTGTTTAATTTGGATCACCCTGTACACAAAATTTCGTTGCAGTGGGAGTTACAACCTCCATCAACCCCTCCTGTGTCAACGCCACCTGGGGCGTTGCCTGTGTACGCCCGTGCGTCTGTAAAAGCAATTTCCAAAATTGAAGTTTATAAGTGAAAAGTTAGGACTAGAATAACTGACGTCCACCTTGTAAGCATTCTTAGGATTGCAATATCAAAAATAAAACCGGATATTGATAGGATTGTTAAAAATACGCAGTGCCAAAAAACTCGCCAAAAGGTTTGATTTCGCTTTACATATTAATATCTAAAAGTATTGTAAATATTTTTGCTTCCATATATATTTTACATTGTAATATATATATTTAGTCCAAGAGGCAGATCTAAGAAATATTTTTGGGTGGGCACGCAAAACTAATATAGAGACCTAAGGCAAAAATATCAATAAAGTCTGATCCGGGGGGAGGCGCACCCCCCTTGAGTCGCCTTTGTTCAATCCTAATATTGCTGATAAAGTAGTGCGGCCCGCGGGCCTACAAGAATAAGCAAAATTGGCCCTTATACTGAAAAAGGTTGAAGATCCCTGTTGTAGCGCCTGTTTTATCATTTAGTAGATTGTAATTTTTTCATTAATCCTATTTTGGTATGCATTGTAAAAGCTATGGCATTTTTTCATATCAACCTGCCATTAATAATTCTATATTTTCAGTGTAATAGATTATTTCATTTTCGTTAGATAAAAATACCAGATTTCAAACCTTGCGTTTAGTCAAGAAACTAACTTTTTTTTTTTTCCTCCTAACAAATTCGTCCTAATCGTACCGTGATATAATTTGCAATTAATACCGGATGTATTTACGCGCATTATTAAAAAAAAGGTTTAAATTATTTTCCCTTTTAATTATTCGCAGAAAAATAGACATAAAAAGTAAATTCCTTCTGTTCTGTATTATCTTGCTGTTGTAATAAGTACCAATAATCTGAACCGGAAATAAAAAGTTGCTTTTAATCAAACGAAAGATGAATTTACTTTTTGTATAATGTGCTGATAAAACAGCTGAACTAGTGGTTGCGAGTTAGTCGCACGTGCGGATTAAGGTACTGGTGATAACAGATTTGTTTAAAAAAAAAATTAATCATTTGATAAATCCGAACAAAATATTAGTATCTAAAGAGCCATTTTCTGTAAGAAATACCCGTGAAGTGATCAAAAGTCATTAGCACTAATTAAGTGTATTTTTGACGCTGATTATGCAAAAAAAAAAATAATAATAATAATAAAATAAATAAATAAAAATGCAGGTACTGTACACCGTAAAGGTTTTAAAATAGTGCAGTGTCAGGAGATGACATTTTTCGGGATTTTAAATTACAGTGGAAGTCTATGGAAGAAATGTGTTTCTACGATTTATGCGAAGGTAATAATGCTATTCTTAGATACGAAACTATAAGCTATGCTGCATTTATCACACGTATATTAATGTTCGCGAAGTGTCGGGAACACGATCAAATTCAACTTCAAAAAAATGTGGCCCTGCGGTGGCGCAGTGTGGTAACGCGTTCTCCTATTGCGCGGCTAATCCGGGTTCGACTCCCAGCAGTGCAAAAAGAACGCTTACTCAGAGATCTCATAAAGATCGCACTGCTCACTGTAGTCCGGGGTTTGGTTCCCTAGGCCTTAAGAGGTTCGGATTCCTCGGAAAACAGTAGGTCCCGGCGCAGCATGACCACTGTAGTCTTTGAGCCGTAAAACCACAAACAATCAATCCAAAAAATGTTTTGACTTAGTTTTTAGGTTGAACATGTTCTCAATATTTTTCGAGCATTAATTCAGGTGCATTAAATGTATCATGGTTTCTTATTCAAAAATAGAATTGAAGTCATCTGTGGTGCTCTTTGCAGAAACAGTTGAAAACTTGTTTTTACAATACTCTCTCATTGTAAGGACGATGGTCAAATCTCAAAGGAATCTTGCTGAGGGTGGTCAAAAATTATCAATACTGTTTAAGAGGATTTTTGACGCCGATTACAAATATATCAAAATTTTGAAGCTGGGACGTCAGGAAGTGATTTTTTTTTTGTTTTTACTTCAAATCATGAAAACATATTTCTATAATTTGAAGTCTCGAAAACGATCACTTCCTTACTTTATACTTGTACAATCTTCATATATTTGTAATTAGCGTCGAAAATACTTTCAGTTAGTGCTGATAATTTTCGATCACTCATGGGTTGGGGGGGGCGGTAATTCTGTAGGAAGTGACTATCGTTCTTTCTACCTGGGAGTCTCTAGTAGAAACAAGTTTTCTACAGTTTCTACAAAAGACCCCATAAATGAACCAAATTCTATTTTTGGGCACACAATTTACAAAATACTACTTTTGGATAAGAAATTAGAAACTGTGGTGCATCTAGATTAATGCTCAGGAAGTGTCAGAAACATATTCAGCTTCAACTTAAAAGGATATGTGAAAACATTTTTTTAAACATTTTTTTTTTTTTCAGCTAAACACATTTCTTACGCTTCCCGAGCATTAATCCATATGTGTTAGATGCAGCAGAGATTCTAGTTTTTTGTTTAAAATTTGAATTGAGGTCACCTGTGGATCTTCTTTGCAGAAACAGTAGAAAACGTGTTCCTTCTATAGACTTTAATATTCTATAGTACTATATAAATTCTGTAGTACTATATAAATTCTATAGTACTATATAATTCCTTTTAATTGAATTTGAACATGTTCCCAATTCTCCCCGAGCATTGATCCAGGCTAATTAGATGCAACATAGTTTCTAGTTTCTTCTCTAAAAATGTAATTGAAACCATCTGTAGTTCCCTTTGCGGAAATCATAGAAAACACATTTGCTTCATAGACTCACATTGTAATTTATAGTGCGGAAAAATGCCACCTCGTGATATTGCACCTTCAAACCTATACAGATTTGTAATTAGCGTCAAAAATACTCTTAACCAGGGATCATAAATATCGTAATGTTTTTGAAAATATCGGATTATTTTTATTCATATCAAAACTTTTAATTGGCTTTTAAAAATATAGTACCCCATAAGTAAAATCATGTATTTTATTGAATTACAAATAAATTTGACACCAACGTATTAGTAGCTCAATCTAGAGCTTTTTTGTTTAGGAGAAAAAGAGACGCCGTCCTCACCCTTGATCCGAACAAGGGTCCCTCCGTTTAGGCAGGAACGTTGTGACCGTTAGACAAACGAGGACATGGAACACAAACTCTTTCTCCGTATATAAGACAGTCTCCTGTAAAAAAAAGTTCTAAATTGAGCTAATAATATGTAGGTGTCAAATTTATTAGTAATAAAAAAATCCCCCACGAAAAACTCACATAAAACTCGCCCCGGTGGCTTTGTGTGTTGACCATTATTTGGCAATTATGTTATCCCTACGATGGGTAATAATTAGGTCTAGACCGATGAATCGGCGTCGCTGATTGTTCAAAAAATTAGGCATCGGTGGCCAATGTTAATTTGAGGAGAAAATCGGTCATCGGCCTTGAAAAACATCTAAATGCCGATGAACGCCGATGTTTTTCGTAGAAAAAAAAGGAAAATTTTCGGACTACAATTTTTTTTTACTTTATATTTAAAAGCAACGACAACCATAGACGTGTCTTGAGACGTCCAGAGCAGCGTGGGGATCCTGCCCTTACTATCGCACGCCACACTTGCCCATAACAGGGCGTTATGGTCTGGGGTGCCATTTCCTTTGATAGCCAAACCCCTTTGGTGGTCATTTCTGGCACACTTACATCACAGCGGTACGTAGACGACATTCTACAACTTGTTGTGTTACCGTTCCTTTTACGACACCCTGAACTTACGTTTCAACAATGCCCGGCCGCCACGGCACGTGTTGCTATGAATTGTCTTCAAGTTTGCCCAACGCTTCTTTGGCAAACTAGGTCTCCTGATCTCTCTCCTATAGAGCACATTTGGGACCTACGGAAAGGCAATTGCAACCATCCTGGAATGTTGACGATTTAGCCGGCGGCCACCCTTCGCAATGAAATCCTTGCGCAAATCCTCCTCCTAACGTCAGCGTCGGGACGGCAAAGGTCGACCTAGGGCCACAACAGAACGGGAAGACAGAGCGATTGTCAGAGCATCCCGGATTCGTCGTTATCAACTATCCAACGTGAAGCCTGCACACATGTGTCCAACATGACCCTCTGCAGACGACTGAGAGCGGAATTTACGCTCCACCGACCGTCACGCCGCTTACCTCTCAAGCCTTTACACCGTCAAGTCCGATTACAGTGGTGCCGGGCTCGATCAACTCGGAACTGCGCTGACTGGGGACGTATAGTCTTTAGTGACTAGTGCCGTTTCCAACTGTGTCCTGAGGACAACCGCACACGAGACGTCCAGGGCAGCATGGAGATCCCGCCCTTCATATCGCACGCCACACATGCCCACAACAGGGCGCTATGGTCTGGGGTGCCATCTCCTTTGATAGCCGGACCCCTTTGGTGGTCATTTCTGGCACACTTACAGCACAGCGGTACGTAGACGACATTCTACGACCGGTTGTGTTACCGTTCCTTTTGCGACACCCTGGACTTACGTTTCAACAAGACAATGCCCGGCCGCACACGGCACGTGTTGCTATGAATTGTCTTCAAGCTTACCCAACACTTCCTTGGCAAGCCAGATCTCCTGATCTCTCTCCCATTGAGCACATTTGGGACCCTATGGGAAGGCGATTGCAACCATCCAGGAATGTTGACGATTTAGCCCGATAGTTGGTGACAATTCAGCAAGAAATTCCGCAGGACACCATCCGGGATCTTTATCAGTCTATGCCACGCCGGGTGACAGCTTGCATCCAGGCCAGAGGTGGACCAACGCCTTATTGACTTCCTCCTTTTGTAACGGTCAAACTCTGCAATAAATCATTCAATTGTTCTGAAATTTTAATCGTTTATTTTTCTATATGTGTTCTTCACATCCACCAATTTTTATCGCAATCGGACAACTCCTCCTTGATGCGTCGATTTTTTTTTTGTTATAGAGTGTAATTGATTCACGAGCGATGTTCAGTATTGCATAGTTATTCATGTATGTTTCATTTATTCTTCTTGTAAATATTACATATATTTTGCCTTTAAATTGGTTTAAAGTTAATGTTTTCTTCTTTGTGATTTTCCGGGGTTTTGTCTTTTATCACGTGTCCATAAGCGACGCTTCCACACTCTCCCCTCCCAACTGTCTTTTCTTTATTGTTTAGCGTTAACTAAAATGCTAAACGTGTAAGACGTACCAAACGGCCTTTCCTACTGAACTTAAACAGGTTAAATGAGTATTTGCCCTTTCTTTCACTGTAGATCTTTTTACAACCAAAATAAAGCATTGTAAAAAAATGCAGAATGATTTTTTTGTCTGTGTTTTTTTAAATATATTCTTATAGGTGTCGACAAGGGCGGACACAGGGGGAGGTCACAGGGGTCCTGACCCTCTCCAAAATATATTTTTTCACTGTAAAAAATTCCAACTTGCATGATAAATGAAGGGTGTTATTCTGAGACCATAGCAAATTCTGTTCATTACCAGACTCACCCAAAATGAAAGTCTGCGTCCGTCATTGGGTGTCAATCCTTTCGATTTATCCGAAAGGCTTCCGATTTTTTTATCAATCTTCCGATCGGTTTCTTCCAAATTTTCAGGGACTTTGTCCAAAATCCCCTTTTTTTTAAAAAAGTTTTTTTTCCAAATATCTGTTTTTCTTGGTACGTATTCATCACGTTGCGTGTATATGTACGTATTTAAACAATCATAAATACGAATGGTAAACAAGTGAGAAACAAACACTCGTCTGCCGTTGACACATGCCTGACGTGGAATTTTAGCTTCTGCCGTGAGATAGTGGATTTCACTGCGCATCTTGATTGTTGGAAGAAGAAAGAAGGAATGTTATACACCGATACACTTTTGGTCAAGCACCGGACTTGGTTTAGGGAAACCATGTGTTATAGTTTAGTGAAGCCATGTGTTAGATGTTACCATTGCGCTGCAGGTATTTCTTGGCTCCCGAAAGAAAGTCCTCTTTATAAGTGGTTGAAATTAACGTTAACGAAGTCAACCAACCGTTAATAAAAGCAGAGCTCACAGCGGGTCCGTATTTTTAGTCTGAAGTTCGGTTGTTTTTTTGTTTTTTTTTCCCACGGTTAACTGAATCTTTAGAAAGTAGTTGATTAAACGTAAATAATCCACAATATTCGTATGTTTATAAAGGCATTATCTAAAGCAATCGTGTTGGGATTCTATGTGCACCAGTTTTGCCTCCCGGCAGGTGCGATATGATGTCTTTTATTGGCGTTTAAAATTTATGCATTTATTTTAGGAATCTTGCTTTCTTAATCCGGGAAAAAAAAATAAAAAAAAATATTCAACGTTTACTATCACTGTTATTTTTTTTATTTTTTTTTTACACTTCTCTAAAATTTGAAACCCGGCCATATCTCCATCTTCAATTTGTTTGCACCCTTTTCGTGAACGGTTGTTTGTTTTCCTCATTGAACCTGTTCCATTATAATCGCATATGTGCCAACAAACAAATGTTCTCTTTATTTCTTATTACTACAGATAATTGGAGATAAGTTAGGGCTAAGGCTAATAAGCTGTGCTTTAATTTTTTGGGGGGTGGGTAGAGTGAGAAGATCGAAACGATTTTTAAATATGTATGATAATTTAATGAATTGGATTTTATTTTGAATTTAAGCAATTATTGAAGTTGCATTAAAAGTATTTGGGTCTTCTTAAATAAAAACCTGCAAATTCTTAATTTCAAATAGTGATGTAATTTGTAACTTTATCTTTTCACTTTTTCCTTTGTTTCCGGTTTTCAAGTATTAGAAATTTGAAGTTGAAAAACTGTTACTTTTCTGTATATGTATTTAAAACTGACTACATTCATTGATGTACCGTAAATAAAAGAAAATATATTCTAATATGAACTATTTCATTTAATCAATTTATATTATCCCATATCTAAATAAACCAACAGAGGTATTTATCTAGCCTGGTTTCCCATGTCATCCGGGCACCGCACCTAACGTGTGTACGTTTTATCTCCTTAACGTTTGGGGAAAAGTTGGAGATGGAAAAGGAGAAGATACCTCAGAGGGTCGATGTTAAACTTTTAGGTATTTATCGATGTACTGTACTGTCTACACATTCTACATTATAATAAACAAAATTTTTATTTTATTTATTTATTATTATTTTTTTGTAATCTAGTGTTACTCATAGTCTGAAGTTACGCTACACCACTGAGCTTAATTCTCACAATCATACCTTTGAGCTTGTTAAATGTGTTCAATTTCCAATAAATTTGCTGATCTACAAATGTTTTTATGGTTGAAAATTCACATTAAAACATTAATCCAATCGCAAGTGACCTATCATGCAGTTTGAAACTGCAGTTGACTTAAATTGAATTCTTTAAAACAGTAGTTCCCAAACAGTGCTTTGAAAAGGTATATGTAAGAAAACAGAAAAATGTATGTGACAAGATCTCAATGATTAAAATTAAAAGTTTATACCAAAATTTAAGCTATATATTTAAAAACTGAAACATAATTCATGCTTATATGATAAAATATCAACTAATGACTTGAAAAATATAGGTAAAAAAAACAAAACCACAGTCAAAAATGCACATACATGCCTGTGAAATAATTGCAATAATAGGTCTCCATGACGAATTTCTCTCCTAAAAAGTGCCCCGTGACTCAAAAAGTTCGGAAACCACTGCTTTAAGACATCTTTCTTGTTTTCTTATTTTAGTATATGTAGAATAGTCATAAACTTAACTAGCCATGGTAAATTCTTATCAGTCATTATACTGTTAGCATATAACTTATTCATGGAATGATTGCCTGCTGTTAAATAAAATTATTTTTATTTATTTTTCAGCAGAAAGCTTAGAAGGCGAAATTGAAGATTATTTGAAAACCCTTACAAAGCAGCAACCAGTATATCAAGGTCAAAATGTACCTCCTGTTCTAGAAAGTATACCTCCATACCCTTCTTTTCGGTTATCAAAATTTGCACCTTCTGATAATTTTAATGACCCGAGTAGTTTACCAGGTGGAGTATCTCCTCAAATATGGCCACAATTGCTACATGCACACTCAGAAGGGAAGGCTTTTGCATCTGCTGCAGTTAATGTAAAAAAACCTGGAAATAGTGAAAGTATACAAATTAATACAAAAGCAATTGCAATTTCTCCTTTGCAAGATGTGGAAAGTGAAGAATACCTAAATGATGGGCATCAAGGTAAACTTCCATTTTTAAATACTTGAATTTTTGTTTTTATAGATATCATAGTCTAATTTTGATTTACCACTTCAGTTTCACTACCACCAAGTTTTGCAGGTTTGGTTTAACGCTCAGTAAGCCTGATTGTGTATAAATGTATCTATAATGTGGATGTTACGTTAAGTTGTTGGTCCCATCCCAGTGACCTATACTGAAGTCTTGGAGTATAAGATATGCAAATAGGTAATTTTGATTTACACTGATGACTTTTCTTTAGCTTATCTTCAAACACCATCTCTGAAACTTCTTAAAAGGCACAAGTATATTTTCTTTTAGTAATAATTGTATTGTGTTCAATGTGATAGAATTGCAATAGAACCGGTCCTCGAATTTTGTAGAAATGAGAAAAAACCGATAGAGGTTTCTATATACAATACATATAAAGGGTTGTGTTTGGTCGTTGTATTCCTTCACTTTTACTTGTGTTTGGTCACTGTAATAGCAGTGATTGGGAGGTGTGGTGTCCTCTGGGTTGCGTTTTTTTCATTAACGAAGTTTCAAAACAATATAATGGACTGTATGATTAATTTATTTACATTTGTACAACTTTTTTTTTTTTTTTTGAAACTACATACCTCATGTTTGTGGGAATGTCGGACATGACGTCCTTAAGTGTGCTACTAATACATTAATTGATAACATACTGGACTGCTCTATCGCAGCAGTGCGGTCCTTCGAAGGCTCGAGAAAGACAACTTACAGTAACAAATTGGCAGGGGTTGCCCGAGGGCCAGCTTTTCGCCAAATCTATATATTGGCATTAACAAGTTGATTGAAGATGTTTTATTAATATGTCAGGGATTTATACACACCCCCAACACATCTCCAAATTTTTTGATGCACGCCTCTAATGAAAAATAAACAATGTGCTTAATACAAATAGCTTAATGAAATCTAATCCACACCTCCCCTGAAAATCTTGAGCACCCCCCAGTTTATGAATCCCAGATAAATCCCTGTAATATGTAATAGCAAGATAAGTATTCAAATGAAACATTTTTGACATATCTTAATAAAAATAGTGTGTTAATAGTTTCTGACACCTTCCTCCGGCCAGACAATTTTCTGAAGCTTAGCAATAGTTGCTAATCCATACTGACTAAAAACTTCCTCAGATTCAAGGGAAGTTCTCAATATTTCAATGGTTTACTCTACTTTTGTTGTAACTTTAGGGGAATCTGTTTCCTGTTCTTTTTCATCGTCATTAGAAACTCCTTTCATTTTGTCTATGATTTCTGCATCTGTCAACATTTCTCATGTTGTTAGGGAATCGTCCATATCCAAAAAAGATCAAATAAAACATCTAGATGAAGTTTTTCCTTGATGATCATCCACTCTTCCAAATTTACTTCATTGATTTCTGCTTCATAGGTCAGATCAATGGCCTTTTGTTGTTCTTCCTGGTTGCTCCTTTGCTTAAATTATGCATTTAAGAAACCATTCTTTATCATTTTCTTTATGGCCGTTGCTATGCAAGGAATGTTTCTCATCTGCCTTCAAATTTATAATTAACACTTTAGTCTGTAATTTAAGCTATAGAGGTTTTGAGATAAAATTATTTAAGATAAACATGGAAATATAAATTAAATTTTGACTGAAAATATAAAGGCACATACATTTTGAGATATAGATATGATTTTGAGACAGACAGGTTCTACTGTATTAGCAATTATAGATAGTAATTTCTGACATCCACACTTGAGCTCAAACTAGAGCTTTCAACGTATAGGAGAAAAAAGAGACATCGCCCTAGTCCAGAGTCAAACTAGGGTCCCTCTTTTAGAGCTGGAGTGTCTTAACCACTAGGCTACGATATGTATACCCTGTAAATTTATTCAATTTGACCCTAAACACTCATTAGTGAAATACCAGCCCCATAGGGCAACATTAACCTATGCCAAATTGACAACGAAGTCATTATATGACCTGTTTCCACATTTTATCTGGAAATTAGTACTGAGTTGATAAGGCAAATTCCAAAATTTCGTGCAGTTTCAGGAAAGCAAAACCAAAATGTATTTAAATCGTGAATTAGTGAACATTTTACATTAAACAAAGTAATTACAGGGGATATTTTCGTTTCAAAGTACCTTTTTTACAATCAGGATACATCTCTCTGCATGAGTGCCCCCAGAATTGTATGCAAGGGGTGCATCTCCAGGAAAAATTCTAATTGAATAATGTTGTTAGATTATGGTTTCTTGTGGATGCAGTCTTTTTTCCCCTTTTTTCAGAAGCTAAAGGGGTGCAAGTGCACCCCTTTGCACCCCCTCAGGGCGCCCACATCTCTCTGTATTCTTGTACACAATGAAACGTTGTTTTTATTCCTCTTCTACTGTGATCAAACCATGGAAGTCTTGCATCAACTTTACAGATCTTGAAGCTGTATGGTTCACTGCTTTAATCAAGAATACAGTATTTTTGGCTTCCAAAAATGTGGCGTTAGTTTCCTATGAAAATGAACACTCGTGGAGAAAACCCATTATTAAGTTTGAGAGGAGAGAATACATTCTTTCTATTGATGGATATAAAATCATAGTTTTTATCTGAAATTAAAGATAACTTGATAGTAATTTTGTAAAAAGTAAGGATATGTAAATGTTAACAACTTCTAATTTATTAAAAAACTCACCATACAATGAGCCTCTAAGTTCCTCATTTGACGGTATGTATCATTTCCCAAAACTCTAAATATTTTCTTTATTCAAATTCGCAACCATTTTGGCTTTTGTTTCTTGATCGATCTCCTCATCAAATAGTGACAAGACAGCTATTCCATTAAATACCATAAATGCTGACTAAACTTCATTAAGGCTGCTTTTGAGATGATTTTGTCAACATTTTCATATACTTTCATCGACTTTAGGAAGTACAGATCTTGGTAAGGAGCTTTTACTGCAGAAATACATTGCATCCAGGGGTTAACATAGGATGTTACAATGAACAAGCACACATCTTGCAATGTTGTCTTGTCTTTTTTGGTTAATTTGAACAGAGAGCTGAGCAGTGATATTTTCAGAGAGTAAATTGCTTTCGCCATCCAATGAGCTTGGTGCATGGCACCTGGAGACCTAATTTTCATTCCACATCGAACAACATCACCGCCTAAAAATAAGATAGAAAGCTCTATTAACTCTTGGTAATCATCTTTTGCGATATTTTCTTTAAGTTTAGCTCCATAGAATTATAACAAAGCATCGATTTCAGAATTACTAAAATGTGCTTTTAAGATTTCTTTGTAAGACTGAATCTCAGTGGGATTGTTTTTCCACTTTTCTTTGAACTTTTTGAAAATTGGAATATCTGGACTCCTTGTAAATTGGTGAATTTTAGCTTCAAACACGCTTTTCAATACAAACTTGTGGACATTTTGGCAGGGGTGGCTCAAGGTTGATTTTGAACCTGGGTGGCCTGGCATGGATTGCTTTTTCGCACTCCCTCCGGCGAAAACAGGAGATTTTCACAGATGCACAGTGAGCCATATGCCCTATAAAAGTGGCCAAAAGTCTCTGAAAGAATTTCTCTAAATATGTCTCTAAACTTGTCTCTTTTTAGAGAGATTTTCTACTATTAGGTCAATTAAAAAAATTTAAACTTGACTTGGGTTTGGTGCCCTCATGCAAACAGGAGCTGGTGGCTGCCTGGTTCGCCCATCCCTTAATCCGCCCCTGCATGGAGGTGGCAAGCGAAAAGTAACAATTCCTTGTCTAATTTTCATTCTAAAAGCACACAGACACCATTGATATGACCAGTATTCTAGGCTGTGGTATCACAACAGAAGATCTGCACTTTTTCTTTGAGATTCCAATCGTTAATAGCATTCTAAATAGCTTGTGCCTTCTCTATGACTGTAGAATTGTCCGATTTCGGTATAGTAATAAGTTGTTCCTTGTTTTTATAGGAAATTACAATAGGAAGATGTTCTTCTTTAGTACCTTTTGAAAGTTAAGAGCTGGTAGTAATTTACCATTCCAGTAAAGAGTAACAACTTTAAGCACTTTACTTTCAAAATCAACTTCAATCGCTTTGATCCCTTTCATTTTTCTGTATGAATTCGTTGGATAGATGACTTATTTATTAGAAAATCGTCAATATTATATCCAAGAGCTTTGAATACCCACCACTTTTTTTGCACTGAAGCAATTGAAAATGTCGTTCTAACTCACATTAAACTGGCAGGTCTCTCCAAAGTTGATACAAGTCCGAATGTTTTTTCACACAATTACATAAACATTTCGTATATATTCTTATCTTTTCCCAAGATATAACACATTCATGAATAGTGAGATTTGAGCTTTCACTGACTGTTAATTTAACTTTATGAATTTATATTATAAAATAGCACTGTGAGAGAACTTGGCGATTTGACGAAGTTTGGATCCAAATATTTGGTGACTCACATATTCCTCCCACTAAAAATATTTTTTTTTTCAAACGTCATAATTCCATAGATATGATACTTATCACGAACTACAATATGTACTGACTGAACAAACGGTATGATATTGTTAAGTATAATTTGTATCCGGTGAGATAAGATCCAATAAAAATGACTTGTGTGCATGACAATGTCTCCTCTCTGTCTTAAGTGTGCAAGTCTTGACATGTTCCGATGCTATTCGGCATGGGTTAACACAATCTAAATAATAAAAAAATTCATTTCTGAGTGAGTTAACATAAAACAAAAAAAATGAGAGGGTATGCATTAAAAAATTAAAGTAAAAAAAATAAGGGACATCCTAATATATATTTTCCCGGCGCAGCATGACCATTGTGCATGACAATATCTCCTCTCTGTCTTAAGTGTGCAAGTCTTGACATGTTCCGCTGCTATTCGGCATGGGTTAACACAATCTAAATAATAATAAAAATAAATAAATAAAAAAAAATTCATTTCTGAGTGATTTAACATAAAAAAAAAACAAAAATGAGGGTATGCATTAAAATTAAAGTAAAAAAATAAGGGACATCCTAATATATATTTTCCTGGAGCAGCATGACCATTTTAGTCTTTGAGCCGTAAAACCACAAAACAAACATAAACCTAATATATATATATATATACAGTGAAATCCCTCTTAAAGGACACCCCTCAGATACAGTCACTCCACTTTTACGGTCAGTTAAAAATTTCCTGGCAGAAACTGATTTGAAATACATCGTTCTAAATCAGTTTATATATAATCATCAAAATCAGTTACATACATATATATACAGTAAAACTTCTCTACAACAATATTATATGGACCCAAATAAACTATCATTGTAGAGGGAGTTACTGTTATAGGAGGGTTCGTTATGCAGTAAAATCTCTCTACAACACACTTATACAGACCTAGAAAAATTATCGTTGTAGAGGGATTTATCATTATATCGGATATCGTTGTAGGAATGTTTTACTGTATATATATACACTGGTGTGCAAAAATTAAGGATAAGATGGAAAAAGTAACGTAACAGCAGAACGAACACGCATAACCGACCGAAAGACCAATCAGGAGATTGCCTAGTGTCCAATACAGTAGGGCATTTACATATACGCATCATGACTTAATGTGGGCGGGAGAGTAGGGTATAAAGCACAAGGGTGGTGCACACGCAGCATTTCAGTGGAAGCTGCTGCATGGTGTACGTCAGTTTAAACAATGGCGAATTGCTATAGCAATGCGAGATGTCCAAAGGATAGTCCTATGGATAACATCTGGATGAATTTACTCGAGGTCGAATCATTGGAAAGTTGGAATAAGATCGAAGTGTGACGAGTGAGGCCGAGGAGTTCGTAATCGCACACAGCATCGTGTCACGAGCATGGACGGCATTTCGAACGACAGGAACAGCTGTCCGAAGGTTTAGTGATGGTCGCTCACAAGCAACCACAGCAGGGGAGGACCGGTATCTTGTTCTACAGGCGAGGAGAGATTGTTGACTGACAGCAGGTGAAATGGCAAGCTGCAGGCAACACACTACTGAATGGCTGTTATCGCATTTAACCGTGGCTAGGAGACTGTACACAGGTGTTTTATTTGCTCAACGACCAGTACGGTGTGCATCATTAATACCTACCCATCGGGGACTGCGTTTTCTGTGGTGCCAAGAACACAAGGACTGGGGAGTTCTGTTTACGGATGATAGTCGATTTAGTCTCATTAGCGATTCTGGATGTCTATACATCTGGAGAGAGTGGGTAATATGCAATCATCCCTCCAACATCGTTGAAAGGGACCGGTTTGGAGGTGGCAGAGTTCTCGTTTGGGGTGGCATAATGATTGGTAGCCGTACAAAGCTCCACATTTTCCAAGAGGGTTCAGTCACTGGTGACCGCTATTGTATCGAAGTTCTCCTGCCTTATACCCATATTTTCCGGGGTGCTGTGGGCCCAGAATTCCTCATCATGGATGACAACGCTACACCTCATCGTACAGCAGCTGTCGCTGAGTTGTTACAGAGTGAAGATATTCATCACATGGAGTTGCCCGCATGGTCTCTGGACCTGAAACCAATAAAACACTGTGGGATGTTCTTGGAAGATGCCTGGCAGCATGTTGCCATCCTTAACAACGATTCTGCAGTGGCAATTGGTGTTACAAGAGGAATGGGTCATGATGCCTCAAGAGCTCGTCGACAACCTCATACTGAGCATGAACAGGCTGTGTACATCCTGCATTGCAGTCAGGGGTGATCATATCCCCTATTGAAAACTGTGTTTTCCTTGCCGGCCACCTGTTACATGGACTTTACTGTCTTATGTCCTTTTGTGCTGAAAGTTCACCTTTGGATAAAAGTCCTTTGGATTCCTTTCTTGGTCAGTATTGTTCACCTTTTCCATAATCTTACATTTTGACGATGTTATGGTATGCTTTTTACCCATTTGAAACACTGGGGTGCTACGTTGTATGCAAAAAACTGTCCCATTCTTAATTTTTGTACACCAGTGTGTGTGTGTGTGTGTGTGTGTGTGTATATATATATATATACACACAATAATTTTTGCCACCTACATACATATAGCTCAAACTAGAGATTTTTGTTTTTGGAGAAAAAGAGACGCCGTCCCCATCCTGGATTCGAACCAGGGTCCCCTCGCTGAGACTGCGGTGTCTTGACCTGCTAGTTGAACGAGAACAAGAACAAATGCATTTTTCTCCGTATGTAAAGATGTAAGATATTATTACCCTCCGCAGGGATAACACAATTGCCAAATATGGTCAACACAGAAAAGCCTCCGGGGCGAGATTTTTGTGAGTTTTCACGGGGGAATTTATTATACAATAATTTCTGCCACCCATGTATATTTAGTATAATTAATTCCCCCACGGAAAAATCACAAAAAATCTTGCCCCGAAGGCTTTTCTATATTGACCATTATTTGGCAATGGTGTTATCCCTGTGAAGGGTAATAATATCTTACATCCTCATATACGAAGAAAACTGCGTTTGTTCTTGTCCTCGTTCGTCTAGTAGGTCAAGACACCGCGGGCTAAACGCGGGGACCCTGGTTCGAATCCAGGATGAGGACGGCTCCTCTTTTTCTCCAAATATAAAAAAGCTCTAGTTTGAGCTATATGAACGTGGGTGGCAAAAATTATAGTATAATAAATTCCCCTACGAAAAACTCCCAAAAAATCTTGCCCCGGAGGCTTTCTGTTTTGACTATTATTTGGCAATTGTATTGTTCCTGTGAAGGGTAATAATATCTTACATCCTATATATATGTGTATGTATATAATCAGTGGTGGCTTGTGGCGATATATAGGGTGTGCACAAGGAGGTGAATTCACCAAAACACATTAATCTACGGCCTATACTCATCAAGAAACTAGTTTTTACTTCATTCAGTAAATAAGAAAGAAATTTACTTTAACTTTGGATTTTGGTGAATTGGCTTCATGCGCACACCCTAAAATCTCAACACGAGCTGCCAGTTATATATATAAAAGTAAAATTGCAAGGATTGTGACATGTAATTACCTTCGAAAAGGAAAGTGTAATCATAGAAAAAATAAAACAGAATGAAAAATAAATAACTGAATAGAGGTATAATGGAAGAGGAGTAAATGATAGGTTTCCAGTACCAAAGCTTTTGTGCGTCATATATGTATGTGTATATATATATTTAATCAAACCTCCATAACAGACACTTCTATTTAGTTTACACTTTACAAATTTCCAATCCCAATGCTTGTTATCCTGTAACACTCCAGAATAATGGATACCTCTGAATAGCAGTCAGATGCTCAATTTTTTTGGTGTCCACTATTGAGGGATTTTATTGTATCACATTAAAATCATCTGTATAATGTTACTGCAAACAGTTATTACTGAAAAATACTACTATTTTTAACTTTAGTTTGTGAAGGAAGATGCTCATTAAAATTAAATTTATGAATTAATGGAGGTTATATAAAAAAGTTGAGA
>QLNU02000979.1:0-10361 GCA_006491805.2 Dysdera silvatica | reverse complement strand
AATCTTTATATTAAAAAACTGCTTGTTTTGTGACATTAAAAAAGCTGCATTCAATTGAAACGGGACATTTATTGAAGTTTGCTTTTGAAATAACCTTAAAAGCATTAATGTCAACAAACCTTGAGCGGCAGAATGTGAAGTTTGTTTTACAAATTTTTAATGACAATGTTATTGAGGGTTTACATTAATTTGGTGAAAAAAATGACTTGCAACATTATCAAGATATAAGTGGTTACATTCGCCTGATATATACTTGGTGGTCTATTATGAATGTCAAAAGTTTGTTTAAAGGACAATGCAAATAGAATATATTTCAAGAACCACTTAACATGTGTGAAACCAATGAGAAGAATATGTTTTTGAATAAATTCCCAACCTCGTTAGAAAAATGGAAAAATTTGAATTATAAATCTGACATATTGACCAAAGAAACACATATCGCTTTGAAACGTACAACTCACGGTGTATTGAGACTTGTTTCTTACTGCGTAAATAAATTAGGATTCTCATATATTTTGACTGGAAAAATAAAACCGGATGTTTTAGAACGAAGGTTTGGTAGGTGAAGACAAGTTGCAGGTTCTCAATATTTGATATCTTTGAGACAAGTATTTGAAACGGAAAATAAACTACGCCTTCAAAGCATTTGTCCTTTAAAACTAAAATCTTTTAAATATGGTGAATCCCTAGTAATTTTAAATAATAATGAAATAGAAACCTCCCAAATGCCCAATGAATTTCCAACTTTTACTCAAAGCATTATCATTTCAGATGATGATATTCATGGAAGAACTGGTAAAATCCATGTGATAGCATACGTGGCATGATATTGTGTGTTTGCTGTTATTATTAAAATACTTCATAAATGTACTTTTCGTAAATCAGATTTCGTTATTGAATCTGTTGAAAAATCTTGTGAGAGTTCATTTATAGAAAAGATGGATAGAGGTGGATTATTATACCCTCACCTTGAAGTTTTATGCTTTATAATTCATGTATATATACTTGTACAAAAATTGGTCTCTATTACATTTGAAAAGTTTTTCTAAAATGCTAGCAATCAACGACACTTAGTAGTTAGTTTAGAAATTTCTGTTTTAAGAGAAAAGGAAATTTTCTTAACGAACAAATGCTCTGATGGTCATTCTACCACTGTAGTAACTAAGTATATTATTATGGCTGTCACAAATACATTTTTAAATAAGTTACTGCAAGGAAAGAAATGATGTAAAGAGATTGGAAAATAAGAAAAGAAATCCTGGAACATTAAAAAGTAGTTAGGCAATATTAATATGTACCGTAGTGGTTCCCTTATGTTTATGGTTCAATCCATTTTAAATCACCCAGTAAAAAAATGAATTTGTTGATTGATATTTTATTTATTTATTTATTTTTTGCCTGAGTGTTCTTTAGTATGTTGAACGTTAAAAACCATGGTTAAATTTTTTTTTATCGTCAATCATTTAATTAATTAATAATTGATCTATATAATTCTTAAAGTATGTGTATTATATATGAGTTGGCTATATAGTATTACTAAATTAGTCATTCAACATTTGTTAAAGCATCTGTATGGACCAAGTTTTGATCTAAAAATTGCAGCTATGTGTTTTGTGTCAGAGCTCTGTGGTTACACACACACATATATATTAAGATAAATAATGTCTATCAACTGAGTGTTTATGGTGTATTAATAAGTTTTTATATTAATACACACACATAGGCCTATGTGCGTGTGTGTATAGATGTATATGTGTATATAGTGTGTCTTCAGATATAAGGATTAAATGTCTATCGACTGAGTGTTTTATGGTGCATTATGTTTTTATATTAATACATACAAATTATATATACACTTGGGCATCTTTAATTTAAACCATTTTGGATAATTATTGCATAATATAAAATGTATATAATAACATATGCAAGAATTAATCTCTCAGTCAACTTCAGATTTATATAAAAAATACACTAACTAGACTTTTGATTTCAAACTTCATTGAGTCAGTGTATACTTTTTCCAAGCAGTTTGATGTATGAAAACTATTAGTTGTTTGCCATTATGTATACTCTGTGGGATAATAGTGAGTCAATATTTAAATAAAAATTTTTGCATCCATTAGAATATATACATAAGATTTTTATAGGAATTCTATGCAATTCTATTCAATACTATGTTATAGTACATTCAGCACGTAGACATTTTTTCTATTGACCAATGGTTTAATTGAGATTTATTTAAATGTAAAAAACAATATAGCGTATGTGAAAATAGGCGACTTTATATTTTTTATATATTCTAAATAGTAAACCCATGCTCAAAAAATGGTTATACTCGTACTTTACATAAAATAAAAGTTATCTTCGTGAGATTAGTGCTTTGTTTTATTGTACAAGTGTTTGTTTTGTTTTTGTCTTTTTTAACAAAATTTCTGAAAATAATGCTTTTTCTCGAGGGAAATGAGGGTTTAACGGCTAAAAATATTCTAAAGGCAGTAATAGATTCTGTAGATACAATTTCCATGCAAACCAAGGTTTAAACTGCGGTCGCTTTTTTCTCAAAATGCGACGAATCGATCTAAAATGAAAGAAACAAAATTGTGTCCGTCGCTAAAACCAGCAGCTGTTTAATATCCAGGCAACAAACTTTGCCTTTTTTTTAATCACTTTGATTTATGTAAGATAATTTGACGTAGCATTACGCAAATTAGATTTATAAGTAAAGACAACGTTATTCCTTACTTGAGCTTATAACGTTGTCTTTATAGTTATAGAATTTTGATTTATATTTCACTGTTATTGTTTTTAACATAAAGTATGTTTACTACAAGAAGTCAAAGCATTGCTTATGTAAATAAGTTTATTGATGCGCTTTCTGACAGCTGCGGCATATATTCCATTCCGTGCCAGTGTGGCCAAATTTATATCGGTCAAACACGGAGAGCACTGCGCCTCAGACTAAATGAACACGAAGCTTATGTCAGAAAGCAAGAATTCCATAAATCGGCTCTGGCAAAACACTCATGGGAATTCGGACATCAGTTTCTACTCTCCATTGCACATATTACGATGGAAAGCCAGCATTGCTGTTAATTTTAACTTACGGCACCACTTGTTATGGTGAAAATTCCTTTTGAATTATTATAATAAATTGGTATTTTTGAAAGATTCTTTAAATATTTTTAATAGCATTGCGTTGCGTATTTTAAAATCAAATAACGAGGAGAACAGAATAATTATTTACCCATAACCCAAAATAATATAATAATACTATACTAAATAACCACAGGTTCATTATAAACAGACATGAGAACAATTAGGTTCAAAAGTTTTTTCCTTTATTAAATTAAACAGCATTATTTGGTAAATTTTTTTCATACTGGGGGTTGGCCGTATCAATTAATCACAACATTAGGGAGTTAACATCCCATCAATTTTGGTTCTTACATAATTATTTCTTTTCACTACATCTAAATATAGATGGTAAACATCACAACAACATAACTTAGATAACAATCAATTTCTTGATTGCTTCACACTGGGTATGGAACACCCAGGAAAATTTTATTTGCTTATTGCATTACAATAATTTAAGGGGTGGAAGAGGAGGCACTCATATATATACTGTTAAGGAAAGGAAAGAAAGGAAAGTTAACTCACATTTTTTGTTACTCCATCATAGTAGGCGAGGGTACCCAACAGGAGCTGACGGAACCTTGGCGGTTATAGAAACTTCATATTATGGCGTAGTGCCCAGAATTCTTTTTTCTTTCTTTACATCTCTATTGAACCAACTTCTTTCCCTCTCCCTCTGTTAGGTCATCATGAGGCCCACTCTCACTCTGATAAAAATGGCCGGGCTTGACTCTATATCGAGGAGAAACGTGGAGTGTGATTGGCCAATTGAAGTATCACGTAAAAGTCATCTCTTTTCCAATTGGCTGATTTAACCCCTCGATTTACCCCTCTGTGGGGGGCGAGGGTCTGCTTTTCGTTAACTTTTAAGCTGTCCCTTTTAGACAGCCTTTACCCATAACTGTGAATTTGTGATACGTTCTTGGTGGTTCTTCCAAGAACAGGATATCGTTTCGGAGGTCTTGATGCCAGATGTGCTTTGGGTGACTCAGCGATCTTTGTGGGTGGTTTGTCTATTTACGCCGAGTGAGTCATACAACTTCTCCCTCGACCAGGGATTTCGTGGAAGTTGTTTAGATTTTTCTGTTCGCTGGCGTTCAAGTTATAGTTTGAAGGGTCGAAGTTGAAGAAAGGGCCAGCGTTCCCATGGTAACTGTTAGTTGTTGAAGGAGAAATGGTGGGATTTGGTATGGACTGCGGCAGATACAAGGGGAATGTTTAGGTTAAAATTGTAAGGGGCTTATGGACAGCTGCGTCTTGCAAGTGGTGAGAATGGGGGGGTCAAAAGGGTAACATGCTTGAGAAGCAAAAGGAAAAAGAGAAAAGAAGAACCTTACACTTTTAAGGGTTTAAGAGGGTAAATGGGGACTTTTTAGAATTAATCTCATAATATTGTACAACATGTATATCAACACTTTCAATTAATATAATTTCAGGTTTTGAACATTTTTAGAATTTGACATTAAAAATGAATTACACATATCAATCAAATTATAAGTAATATAAAAAAATCGAACTGTTCATTGATGATTGAAGAATTGTAGTCCCGTATTTTTATAGTTCTTTTTAGCACAGTCATATTGGCTCCTTCTGATGATTAAAGATTGTTCTGTTATATTCTGTTGCACTGGCTTCAGGATGAAAAGGCTAGGTTGACGCCACGGAGTTGACCATGAACGTAGGGGAACAATAGATGAGGAGCTGAAGAGATTAATTGATATGATGTGATGTTGGATTGGTGTAATGTCATCAAGGAAAAGAGGTGTCGAAGGTCGGGAGTACATATTCTTCTGAAATTTAAAAAACAAGAGCGGCAGAATCTCGAAATACATGATGACTAATACATATAACATACATTTATACACAATATATACACAATGGTGTGAGAGAGAGAGAGAGTGTGTGACGTTTCTTTCTTTTTTTTTGTATATATATATTTTTTTATTTTTAATTTAATAGTCTACTTATGCGCGTCTAATTATGAGTGTTTAATTTTGATTAGGCTTTTTTTTAAAAAGAGAATTTTGAATTTTCACCTTAACACACATATTATTAAAAAAGTCAACTCAACACTTGATCTCAGTTTCTTTGAGGCATTTCACATCCTAGCAAACATCAATATTGCAGTTAATGATCAACTCCTTAGTAACTCTATATCATCCACTTGGAAAAACCTTTTGGGTCTCACGGCTGAAGACGTCTCCACAAATACGCTTTACTCCTCCGCCCAATCAAGTTTCCAACCGACGTGATGGCAACACCGATCAACAGCACGGACATAAACAGAAGCCGCCATTTCGCTCTGACGACGGTAGCTGGTTAACGCTATCGAAATAGCTATCAGCAGTATTATCGTTTTAACAATTTTAAATAACTGCACCATAAAAATTGTATTTTATTTGTTTCTAAACATTTTAGATTTTTTTCAGAGATAAGTAAAAATCGTGGGGACAAGATAGGTGATCCCTTTATGTTTCGCATCTGCACAAACAAATAACTGGAAGGAACTCTAAAGGAAGGCTGTGAAGTGTTTTTTTTTGTTGTTTTTTTTGAAGAAACCACTGGCCCGCGAGATCCGTGAAAATTCTTGAAGTGGCCCGCCACCCAAAATGGTTGGACAACCATGCTCTATACTCATCAAAATATTCATTTCAAGACAATGAATCAAAATTGGGCTTTTCTTTAATTGAACTATATGGTTTAGGGCAGATTGTAGTCAAGTATGACAGAAGGATAACTTAGCAAAGGAGATATATACAATAACCAAAAACGATAATTTACAATGTAATTAATAGAACAAGTTTAAATTTAAACTATAAAAACATTGTAATTATTTCACTTTTTTTTATAACAAGCAACTTTTTAAAATCTTGAAGTTTATAGTGCAAAGTCGAGCCATCTTGGTTCTTTGAAAATTTGTCGATCACTTTATTTACATTAACATGACTGCCTCTGAGAGTGTGTATTAAAAGTCTCTTCTGTCATTTGCGTTCGAATCCAAGCTTGACGTCATGTCAAGGATAAAATAACTACGTTCTACTGAAGCAAAACTTACTGAAAACATAGTTTGAAAGGCGAATAGCTTGTAGATTCATGGAAAAACGTCTAGATTGCATTTCTCCAAGGCTTGGAGACTTTGGTGTAAGATTTTAGTTTATTACGGTAGTAACAAACAACACATAAAATATTTCTCATTGTCTTTATTTTTTTCCTGTGTAACCGTGACGGGGGGGGGGTTCGATCGCCTCCTCCGCCCCTCGCTGGATCCACCAATGGTCTCTATTGCCACAAGTCCTGAAGAAAACAATTTGTAGTCCCCAGTCATTAATTTGCTAGCTATGTCCGCTCCAATGAGAATCTCTATAAGACTATCTAGGTCATGAAAATAGATGTCATAATTCTCATGCTCTTCCGTCTACTCTCCTGGTCCTATATGTAGTACAGATTCGCAAATTATTTCTTGATTAAGAGCATCAAAATAGCAGTTGTAACTTCCATCCCTCTTTGAAAGGTATGTAGTAAAAACCTCATGATGCAAAATATCAGTGCGAACTACATCAAACAATGAATGCTGACGTTCACTTCTAACATGTCCCTATCACATTTCTATTGCGGGGTCTCTCAAAATTTAAAACCATTGGGAAGCAGAATCTATTACAGCACGAGCACTACGTTTCTTGTCACGTCCTCGTAGAGTGACAATCAATATTTATAAAATCGCATAATATATATATATATTATGCGATTAATATATATATATATATATATATATATATATATATATATCATCATCATCGTCATCATATTCAACCATTATCTATCCACTGCTGGATGAAGGTCTCTCCAAATGCTTTCCACACAAGTCTATCCTGAGCAATTCGCTTCCACGTCACCCCAACCTGTTTTCTTATTTCATCCACCCATCTAGTTTGAGGACGTTTTCTAGGTCTTCGGTGGTCTCTTGGAATCCAGTTCAGAATTTCTGTTGTCCATCGTTGATCAGTTCTTCTTGCAATATGCCCAGCCCATCGCCATTTCAGCCCTTTTACTTTAACAATGATGTCCTCTACTCTAGTTTGCTCTCTCACCCAAGTGTTTCTTTTTCGATCTCTCCTAGTTATTCCAAGCATGCACCTCTCCATGCTCCTTTGCGTTGTCTGTAACTTTCGTATTGCTCCAACTGTTAGACTCCATGTCTCTGATCCATAAGAGAGGACTGGCAATACACACTGGTTGAAGACCTTTCTTTTTAGACACAAAGGCAATTTCCCCTTCAGGATAAAACTGTTTCTTCCAAATGCACTCCAGCCAAGTTTAATACGTCTGTTGAGTTCTTTCATAATGTTGCCATCCATTGAAATCAGCTGGCCAAGGTAAATATATGAATCAGCAATTTCTAGCTCAGTGTTGTCAACTTGTATTTTTGTTTCCTCTACAAAATTATTGAACATGATCTTAGTTTTTTGTAGGTTCATCTTGAGTCCAACTTCTTTACTTCTAGTTGAGAGCTCTTGTACCATGTCTTGGAGTTCTGATGGGTCCGTTGAAAAAATAACAATGTCATCAGCAAACCGCAGATGATTTAAATATTCACCATTTATTTTTATTCCCTTGTTATTCCAATTTATCTGCTGAAAAATCATCTGTAAAGCTGAAGTAAAAAGTTTTGGAGAAATGGTATCTCCCTGCCTCACACCTTTACCAATTTTGATAGTTTTGGTATCTTTATGTAACCGAAATTTTGCACTTGCATTTTTATACACACATTTCACCATGTCAATGTACACATCCTCGATGTCTGTTGATCTTAAAGAGTTGATGACTGCTGATGTTTTAATAGAGTCAAAGGCCTTCTCATAGTCAATAAATGCAACACACAATGGAAGTTCATATTCATGTGTTCTTTCAATTAATTCTCTTAATACTTGAATATGGTCCACTGTACTGAATCCACTTCGAAATCCAGCTTGTTCTCTTGGTTGAGCTGCATCTAATTTTTTCTGCAGGCGATGTGTTAGCACTTTTGTGAAGATTTTATAAATAGCAGGTAACAAGCTAATTGGTCGGTAATTTTTCAAATCCTCTTTATCACCTTTTTTATGCAAAAGAATTACTGTTGCAGAATCCCATTGGTTTGGTATGTTACCGCTGTTAAGACATTTGGTAAAGAATTTTGCGAGTATGTCTTCTACATATTCTCCAGCTTCTTTTAAGATATCTAATGTAATACCATCATCACCAGGGGCTCTTCCTTTCTTCATATTTTTTATTGCAAATGAAACTTCTTCTTTTAAGATTTTAGGAGCTGTTCCTTCGACTATTTCGGCGTCTTCGTTTAATCCACTGTTACTTTCGTATAGATTTTTGTAGAATTCTTCAACTCTTCTAAGTATTTCTTCCCTATTTCTTGTTACGGTGCCATCCTCTCCTTTTAATGCAATGATGTGTTTCTTCCCAATAGACAAACTCCCTTTAACAACCCTAAGGCTCTTGTTGCTTTCAATGGCCTTCCTTACTAACTCACAATTGAATTTTCTTATATCTTCTTTCATGCTTTTGCGCAGAGTTTTACAAAGTTCTATGTACTCAATCCTGGAACTGGTATTTTGATTGTCCACCTTCATATCTCTTCGCCTTTTCATGAGCTGTTTCGTCTTCTCAGATAATTTGCTATTGTGCTTTTTACAGGTTACACCACCAATTTCCCCAGCAGTTTCAACTATTGTCTTAACAATGTTTTCATTTGCTTCTGAGATATCACTTTCATCAATAAGTCCTTCCAGTGCAGAAAAGCGATTTTTTAATTCCAACTTGAATGCCTCGGTATTTACTTTCAGTTTCATTAGATCCACCCTCTTACTTACTTGTTTCCTAATGAGCTTCTGTCGTTCTAATTTAGTATTTAAGCACACTTTACATCTCACCATTCGATGATCACTTCCAGTATTAAATCTGTTCAGTTGAAAAATAAACAAGCAAGGTAAACTGTTTCTGATTCGAAAACTGAAAATTAGCAGCAACATCTGGTAATAGTAACGCGTTCTAATTCAAAAGATATACTTTCTCTGTAGCATACTGTTGATATAGTAACTGCCCTCGCTCTGCACTCCCACAACGGCGTTACGAATGTAAATCGATGCTTCCCAGTTCTGGTCAGGCGCTGTAGCTGCAAAAATGAATTTCTCAAATATAAAAGTGGCGCCATCTATGCGTACCTTTTTTAACTAAGGCCCTCTTATTCTAAGCTCTAATATAGAAGAATTTTTCTTTTTATTTGAGGATAACAATTTGAGAAAATAATATACAGTCTGTGGATGAATAGAATAATACCTTATAAAATAAATTAAAGAGTGTTCCAAAGCTTTGAAGCTCTTATGTATGAGGTACCACTGGTCGCGGTATTTTCTCTGACCACGACCTTTACTTAAAGCATTTTCTATACATTTAGTGAATCTAAAAATTTGTCTTCACCTAAATAATTTTTTTTTACTCAGTTCATGTTTACTCAGCAGATTATTGATAGGGTACGACCCAAAATGTTGGAATGAAATAACATTAAAAATGCCGCGTGATTTATGAAGTGTTTTCTCCTACTTTTATCATAAATTACCGACATTTGAAAATGGGCAACTCAAAATCCACCAGCAATCAATACAGCAAGCACTATTCACATAACATCCATGTCAGCGAAGTGGAAGACAGTACTTGAATATCCCCACTACAATAAAATCTTTACTGCTGCTAAAAGGGCACAAACTATCACAGAAGAAAAGCTGACTTGATTCAAGCAACCCATCATCTGTCCAGAAAGTAAAATCCTGCCGTGGATGCCAGATGTTCCCGCCAAGACATTAAACTGCAGCTCGACCAGTAATTGCTGACATTCGGAACCTCAAAGTCTCAAAATGAATCTTCATTTCTTAACAAACTTCAACAAAACATTTATTATAAGAAAAAGGTTAATACACAAAAAAAGAGAATATAGAAAACCATTGCTCCCTCAATGTAAACTTGAATTATATAGAAGACTAATATCTTACGCATTTACACTTTTTGTTTTCACGCGTTACATTTACAGTTTGAGAATTCAAAAATAATATCAATATTGGAAGAATATCCAACACAACCCATCATTTGCCTTTAGATGGTAGGGAGTTAGTGATGGGCGATATGGACACCCTTTCTCTGACCGAGTCCACGATGGAAGTCTTTATTGTATCACTTTG
>QLNU02000971.1:0-10826 GCA_006491805.2 Dysdera silvatica | reverse complement strand
CATGAGGCAATACTTCCAGTTGAAGAGTCCCCGATCGCCACTCATCCAAGCCATAATACAAGCAGATGCAAATTACACGCCACTAAACCTGTGTAATACCGAAGAGCGTGTCCTGGAAACAGCCAATGAACAGAAACTAAGAACTTGGGCCGGAAAACCATTACATGGCAGGCACTACAATGACCTGCAACAACCACACGTTGACAAGAAGGCATCAAATTCTTGGCTGGCCAAAGGCACTCTCCAGCCAGAGACAGAAGGATTCATGCTAGCCATCCAAGACCAAGTGATCGCAACAAGGAACAATCAGAAATTCATCCAGAGAAAAGACATAGAAAGCGACAAATGCAGACACTGTCATGCGGCATCGGAGACAATCCAACACGTGATGGCAGGATGCAAGATCCTTGCGCAGTCAGACTACAAACATAGGCACGATCAAGTAGCGAAAATAGTCCACCAGAAATTGGCAGCGAATGCTGGCTTTCTGACAGAAAAATGCCCGTACTACAAATATGAGCCAGAGACCGTGCATGAGAACGAAACACACAAGCTTTACTGGGATAGAGCAATCATAACAGACAAGACAGTCCCACATAACCGTCCTGACATAACCCTCGTCGATAAATCGAATAAGACCACGTACTTAATCGACATAGCAGTACCCAACACCAATAACATACAGACAACCTACACAACGAAAATCACCAAGTACCAAGATCTCAGACATGAAGTACGAGATATATGGGGTATGGAAAAGATCCTCATCATCCCGTTAGTCATCTCAGCAACAGGGATAGTACCAAAAACGCTTGCGACGAATTTGGAGATACTCAACATTGACCCAAACACCTACATTGAAATACAAAAAGCCACAATCCTAAACACGTGTCACATTGTCAGGAAGTTTCTAGACATGGCACATTAAGAAGTGATGTAAAAAGAGGCTTGGGAACATGGCGCTCTGCCCGTCCCAAAGCCTGTTACCGCCAAGAATGGGCGAGGAAAACTTTTATATATATATATATGGCTTGCAAAAGGGTTGCTGGTATCTAACTGGAAGGAGACCCACACGCTGAACGCATGTGACGATGTGTGGAACCGGCCAGGCCAGTAACCTAGTGTCCTACCCCGCCTTCAAGTGGTGCAGGCTGAGCTTTCTATTTATGTGGCAAATTAATATTTGCTGCACGGATAGAAAGGCGGAAGGGGAGGGCTAATTCACCAACCCGTCTAGCCAGCGTGGTGAAATTATGGCTAATTCCTCCATTATGTTGACACACCAGAAACCATGGCCCCTAGTCTCCAGGTGCTGGAGTGCTCCTGATCAAGACAGCGGTCAGTGTGGCATGAAAGCAGGGGGTGCTAAGAATCACTGGAATGGCCCAGGCTGCCGTTTGTTATTGACCTTGGCTACGTATAATGGACGATCCCTTGCTTCTGAAGCAAAACTTCAGGAATTGGAAGAGGAACTAGACAAGATCAAATGGGACATTGTAGGACTCAGTGAAGTTAGAAGAAAAGGTGAAGAGTTGGTGGAACTGAAAAGCGGACATTTGTTTTATTATAGAGGAACGGAAACTGGAAGAACAAGTGGTGTTGGCTTCTTAATCAACAAAAGAATTAAAGACTGTCTTCTGGAAGTTGAAAGTACATCAGATCGAGCAGCGAGGCTTGTTGTTCAACTAACCCAGCGATACCAACTTCAAATAGTACAGGTATATGCACCAACATCAAGCCATACCGACGAAGAGGTTGAAGAATTTTATGAAGAAATCAAAGAGTTACACACCAAAGGGAAACAACATATCAAGCTCATCATGGGGGATTTCAATGCAAGAATTGGACAACAGGAACAAGGAGAGACATCGGTTGGTAAATACGGATATGGGGAAAGGAATGAACGTGGCGATCAACTCATCGAATTTGCAGAAGCTGAAAACCTTAGCATCATGAATTCATTTTTTAAGAAGAAACCGCAAAGAAAATGGACATGGAAACACCCCAATGGAGGAACCAGCGAAATTGACTATATCCTGGCAAACAAGAAATCAATTATTGAAGATTGCAGCGTACTGAACAGATTTAATACTGGAAGTGATCATCGAATGGTGAGATGTAAAGTGCACTTAAATACTAAATTAGAACGACAGAAGCTCATTAGGAAACAAGTAAGTAAGAGGGTGGATCTAATGAAACTGAAAGTAAATACCGAGGCATTCAAGTTGGAATTAAAAAATCGCTTTTCTGCACTGGAAGGACTTATTGAAGAAGTTGACATCTCAGAAGCAAATGAAAACATTGTTAAGACAATAGTTGAAACTGCTGGGGAAATTGGTGGTGTAACCTGTAAAAAGCACAATAGCAAATTATCTGAGAAGACGAAACAGCTCATGAAAAGGCGAAGAGATATGAAGGTGGACAATCAAAATACCAGTTCCAGGATTGAGTACATAGAACTTTGTAAAACTCTGCGCAAAAACATGAAAGAAGATATAAGAAAATTCAATTGTGAGTTAGTAAGGAAGGCCATTGAAAGCAACAAGAGCCTTAGGGTTGTTAAAGGGAGTTTGTCTATTGGGAAGAAACACATCATTGCATTAAAAGGAGAGGATGGCACCGTAACAAGAAATAGGGAAGAAATACTTAGAAGAGTTGAAGAATTCTACAAAAATCTATACGAAAGTAACAGTGGATTAAACGAAGACATTGAAATAGTCGAAGGAACAGCTCCTAAAATCTTAAAAGAAGAAGTTTCATTTGCAATAAAAAATATGAAGAAAGGAAGAGCCCCTGGTGATGATGGTATTACATTAGATATCTTAAAAGAAGCTGGAGAATATGTAGAAGACATACTCGCAAAATTCTTTACCAAATGTCTTAACAGCGGTAACATACCAAACCAATGGGATTCTGCAACAGTAATTCTTTTGCATAAAAAAGGTGATAAAGAGGATTTGAAAAATTACCGACCAATTAGCTTGTTACCTGCTATTTATAAAATCTTCACAAAAGTGCTAACACATCGCCTGCAGAAAAAATTAGATGCAGCTCAACCAAGAGAACAAGCTGGATTTCGAAGTGGATTCAGTACAGTGGACCATATTCAAGTATTAAGAGAATTAATTGAAAGAACACATGAATATGAACTTCCATTGTGTGTTGCATTTATTGACTATGAGAAGGCCTTTGACTCTATTAAAACATCAGCAGTCATCAACTCTTTAAGATCAACAGACATCGAGGATGTGTACATTGACATGGTGAAATGTGTGTATAAAAATGCAAGTGCAAAATTTCGGTTACATAAAGATACCAAAACTATCAAAATTGGTAAAGGTGTGAGGCAGGGAGATACCATTTCTCCAAAACTTTTTACTTCAGCTTTACAGATGATTTTTCAGCAGATAAATTGGAATAACAAGGGAATAAAAATAAATGGTGAATATTTAAATCATCTGCGGTTTGCTGATGACATTGTTATTTTTTCAACGGACCCATCAGAACTCCAAGACATGGTACAAGAGCTCTCAACTAGAAGTAAAGAAGTTGGACTCAAGATGAACCTACAAAAAACTAAGATCATGTTCAATAATTTTGTAGAGGAAACAAAAATACAAGTTGACAACACTGAGCTAGAAATTGCTGATTCATATATTTACCTTGGCCAGCTGATTTCAATGGATGGCAACATTATGAAAGAACTCAACAGACGTATTAAACTTGGCTGGAGTGCATTTGGAAGAAACAGTTTTATCCTGAAGGGGAAATTGCCTTTGTGTCTAAAAAGAAAGGTCTTCAACCAGTGTGTATTGCCAGTCCTCTCTTATGGATCAGAGACATGGAGTCTAACAGTTGGAGCAATACGAAAGTTACAGACAACGCAAAGGAGCATGGAGAGGTGCATGCTTGGAATAACTAGGAGAGATCGAAAAAGAAACACTTGGGTGAGAGAGCAAACTAGAGTAGAGGACATCATTGTTAAAGTAAAAGGGCTGAAATGGCGATGGGCTGGGCATATTGCAAGAAGAACTGATCAAGTATTGTATACCAACAGCGAAATAATTGTTTGACCTATTATAATCCACCGACTTATTTGACTACAGATTGTTTCATGTTTACAGAACAAAACATGAGTTATTTTTCAAAATTCAATAATTAAAAACCTTAACCAAAAGACGGATCCGCAAATATTTCTGGGGTCTAACGAAGCTGGAAAATCAATATAAAGGCATAGATATTGGCGATGTACGGCGTAATAATAACATATATAGAATTATGCAAGTGTAAATTTATTATCAGGGAAACGCAAGCCCAAAATTCTCCTATGGCTCTACCCTCCTATTGAATGGAAATGAATAACCGTAAAAATAAATGAACATCAAACAACCTTTTAGTAAGTGTCTTATTCGCTTATTTGAATAGCACTCAGGCATGTTTCAATTAATAAAATTCTGCTCATTTCTTCGTTATACATGTATTTATTGTTTTAATTGTTCCGGAACTGTTCCGCAGTTAGAAGCGCAATCATCATCATATTTAGGGTCATATTCTATCTTATCAGTTTAAGGCCCATAGAAACCTTACTCTGACACTGTCCAAAACAGCTGCAGTCTTGTGGCCGAATACAGCATCATCCTTGTAATAAAATGCTTCTGTTATGTAGAACTGCCGCAGTGTAAAAATACCAGATTATCGAAAATATTATGTGTTGTTGCCTAAAGAATATCACGCGTTGTTGTCAATAGTGTTATTTGCGAATGTGGTAGCATGGGCACCGACCATCTGCCTTAATCTATTCCATCTGAACGTCCCCGTCTCCCGCTCATGAATCTAACTTTCGCTATTCATGGATGTTTTCGAGTAATTGTTGGTAGCATTATCATAAAGAATCTTCCAATTCTGCATTTCAACAAAAAATCTTTGCTTGGAACCATTGTTCTTGGTTCTTCTCATATTGGAGCGTACAATTTTCAACACTTGTCGCATCCTTTAAAAACATGCCATTGAAATATTAGCAATTCGTTTATACAGTGTGTCTCAGCACTGGGGTTGCAAACATCTAGGATCGGTAGGGTACACTCAGATGAACAATATTTGTCATAGAGCCTAGGGTGCCAAACCACTCACAGCGCTTGTTCTAAATGCGCAAATATTTACCACTGGTAGGTGAAAAGCGCTAGATAAACTCAGGTTAGATGCTCATGTGCATAGGTGATAAGGACATCGTATTTTACACTTCTCATGCACTGGTTGTCACCATTTGTGCATGCTGGACGATCTTAGAACTGTCGCTGAGTGATTTGAGACGCTAGGATCTATAACAAACATTGTTCGTCCAGGTGTACCCTACCCCTCCTAAAAGTTTGTAACCCTATTGCTGAGACACCCTGTATATACAGATTTATAATCTATCTATACAGATTTATCATGGAAATGCACATAACCTCTTTTAACATATATTTTAATTAGATTAGTTAAATTTTCTAATAAATACTTAATTCTGTGTTGAACGATTCGTGTTTCAATGATTTTAAAAAAAAATTGATAATATAGACGAAATACTTGTCAATTGAATCTCACCCTATTATAAATTGGTGGGTCTACATTAAGGATTTACTTTACCCAATAGGCTACAAATCACTTTAACCAAAATTAATTATTACCCGTATTGAAACGAAGTGCTTATAAGCGGATTCTTCACTCCCATAGGAATATAAATAATGGAATAAGAAATTTCATTACTTTTTGTCAAAAGTTTCGATAATAAATTGTATTTCTTTTTCCACTTAAAATTTCTGCATCGCCTAATTCAAGATTTTGCATTTCAATTTCAATTTGTTCTTCAAGACAATGTTTTCCTTTTCTTGGAAGCAAATTCCATTATCTTTTAAAAAAGAAAAGATTGGAACAGACTGAAGAAAAATATGGCGAAAGAAGCGTGAAGAATGCAAGTTGGAAACAAAAATGTTCCATCGTAACTTTGCCACTTTTTCATCCAATTATTTTCGCTGCATATTGCCCATCATTTATTGTTCCTGGATCCAAAGACAAATTTCAAAACTTGTCCATTTCGAAGGTATAACACATAATTTTATAAATATATTGATAGAAAATTAAATATTATTGCGATGAATAAACACAATCTATGGAAAATTAGATGAGTACAAAGATTACTTCCATTTCTGAAGTTCCTTATAATATTTCAATAAAATAAATATAGGGGTCTTTCTAGATTTACAATATATGATTTGTTAAACGTCAATAGGTAAATATCTGGACTAGAAAATGGAAATTTACCTAATCGCAGGTTTTTGTTTTATTTTGTAAATTCTTTTATTTTCTTTAAAAACTTTTTCGGAAATGATTAACATTTTGTAATAGAGAATTTTATATGCAAATGTTATTTTAATTTTTTGAGCCTTGACTTAAATTCCAAAGTTGAATATCGAAGTTGACACATAAAAGAGCATTTTCACTACTTCGGGAAGTCTTTAAAGTGTAGCCCATATTGTATTAGTCACATTACGGAAAGTAGTTTATTAATCACAGTGTTCAATTGATCTTACCTTATATATATTGTAAAGTCACGATTATAGCAATATTATAAAATATGTAGGCATATTTCCATTACTTTATTTAGTTATGGAAACTGAAAAGGTATCGAGTGTAAAATAAAGCCAAAAGATAATTTCTGTGGAATTAGCTTCGACCGCACATGGAACCAGCTTTTTAAAGTATTTCACTTTTTTCCATTAAAATTTTTAACTAAGGATGCGTCGAGCAGTTCAATACGCTTAAAGCAGTTATATTTACATGGAAATTTCTGTTCACACTGTCATTGGAAAAATGTGAGTCATATTTCTGATAAATGAAAGATTTCACCGAGAGCCTACTACAGAAAACTTCCTCTCATAAACAAATGAAAAACTCCTAGAAAGATTCACACGCACTTGATGAACCCGCTGCCTACCACAATCCACGGCCGCTAACTAATAAGAAAGCTTCCCGTGACTGCCGTCCTCGCAAACTGACCAATTACAGACTAAGGCGAATAATTCCGAAAAGTTGTTGGACAGCGAATTTGTCATTCTTGCTCTGAACTTCAGCCCTTTCATACGGCTGCTAACGATAATAAAAACGTAACCGTACTCTTGAAACGTTTACACTCGGCTGTAAGCCCTGGCTTGCAATGTCTGCTCAACGTTTAATGCATCTACGAGATGTCATTTGAATACAATTCGTGTAGAGCGACATACTATGAATTTTCAATGAATTTTTAGTTGTTGTATTTAAAACAACGTCCAATCTATCCATACTGCGACTATTTCTATAGAAAAAAAATTGATTCCATATTTATTTTTTAATTGTTCGGGGTCCAAAAAGACTTTTTGTAAAACGGTTAAATTGCATTGCGCTTAATGATTATACCAAACAAAATCTATAATTTCGTCGCCATATCCAGAAATTCGCGGGCTCATTATACACAGCTCCACCTAATTATAGGTTCGCCACAAATAGATGTTATTTCTTGACTTTAAAGAGTAGTTCAGTATACTTATTTGCATATCGGTAATGGCTCATCTAAAGAACCCTGTAATGATGCAAATAAGTCTGTTTACCGTCATGCGCATAACGTCAAGTTGAATACTACTTAGCTGGGGCTCCTCATATTTATAGGTCCACTCTGACTCTCTCGCTATAATACATTCTGTTTAGTTGAACTTCCGTTAATTGACAATTTTCAGTCATGCCACGTGGTAAACAGTTGTCTGAACGCCAGAAGGACATGATTGCGGCGTATCGTAAATGAGGAAAAAGTGTCAGTGAAATTTCAAGGTATATTGGCAGATCTCATAATGTAGTTGGAAATTTTTTTACAAAATATGGATGCCCACACGAAAGTAAATCATCCAGGATGTCCTCCGAAACTTTCTTCGAGGGATGAACTGAAAATTATAAGAGAGGCATCAAATTCAATGGTTTCTACCAGTGACATATGGAGAAGATGCAACCTCAACGTCTCCTCGGAAACAATCAGGCGTGTTCTGAAGTCGAGCTCGCACATTGTGTGTGCAAAGCTGAAGACTGCACCTCTTCTGAAACCCATTCATAAAACTAGAAGATCAGAGTTCGCACGAAAAAACATGGACACAGATTGGAGCAAAGTGAGTTTCCTAGATGTTTTACATATAATTATTTAACCTTGTTTTCTCTTTTTCTTGCCCTTGAATATTAAACCCTTTTATCTTAGGTTGTGTTCAGTGATGAAAAAAAAATCACACTAGATGGTCCAGACGGCTTTAATTCCTATTGGCACGATCTGCGAAAAGAGCTGAAATACTTTTCAAAGGGGAATTTAGGAGGCGGCAGTTGAATGGTTTGTGGTGTTTTCAATGCCCATGGAAAGGTTTCTTTAGCTTTCCCATCATCAAGAATGGACAGCAATGAATATCAAAATATTCTTAACAGAAATCTTTTGCCTTATTTGAAAAACTTCTGCCGCTTCTCTGTTACTAACCAGTAAGAACACGCGTCCCTTTATGTCAGCACCAGCACAAACAGTGGTTACGTAGTCATAACATGGAAATAATTGACTGGTCGGCTTACTCTCCGGACTGTAATCCCATGGAAAACGTTTGGGAGCTCCTTATTCGCCAAGTTTATGCAGACAATTTAAATTAAGAACCGACTGAGAAATTACAATTGGCGATTTTTGCCACATGAAAGAATTTGAAATTTAGTGCCCTCAAAAACCTTACAACAAGCATAAAGTGTAGAATTTTTGAACTTATTCAGAAAAATGGAAGTCCAATTAAGTATTAATTTTTTAAACCATTTCCTATCTGAGTTTTTTATTTTGAAATGGAGCTATATTTACGTGCAAGACGGCATGCTTATTTTTTCTTTCGTTTTCCAATTTTACTTATAAATATTTTTTCCCTCTGATCTACACGTTTTCTATTGTTTTTGTAAGGATATACAATGCCAATTTTTGTAAACAACGTACCCAAAACTTAATTATTAAGAAAAATCAAGGCGGAATTATAATTATATTGAGCAGCGTATATAAGTAGGTCCCACTGTATTTTACTTCCCCCCCCCCACTAAAAAACCCTCTCTGGATCAACCTCTGATAAATATATTTGATCTTTTTTGCATTATTTCCGTTATATATGTTATTTGAATATCGAACTACGTAAACAAATTTTGATTAGTGTTTGAAAAATTCTTGGATTAGTTTTGGAAAGAGATGCTACAAAAAACTTAAAGAATTGCATTTTCCTGTTCTTCTGTTAAAAGATTGATTTCATTTCCAGAAGAATAAGCTGGCAAATGAAAAAAAAATATATTTTTCGTTTATTCTTCCTTTTTTAGAAAATACGAAGTTAGCTATGCGTTGTCGGACAGAAATATTTGCGAAATGTCTAAATCCGCTGACACGAATGTTAAAACGGCGTTGAATAAAGAATAAATACATTAAAGTATCTTTACATTTTCGCCGCGAAATCACCATTGACGCCAACATCTTATCTCTGAATGTTCAAGAAATTTCATTTTTGGCCATAAAATATTTAGTAAATCAGGTTGTGACATTTAAAACAATTTTACATATAATACAAATACAAAATAAGACGTCCATTTAGAATGCAGTATTTGGTACAGTTTTAATTCTCCAAAGGTTCTATTTACATAATGATATTTCTAGATTAGGTTTTTCCAACATACAGGCGGCGGGGCACAATCTGGCCCGCCGCTGTCTGGAAAAAAAATTCCAAAACAAAAATTCTAGATTTTTTTTTTTCTTGAAATAAAGGAAAATCGCGGAGACCGTATGGGTGTAACCCTCTTCCATATCGAAAGTGAACAAACAAGTAACCAAAAAAAACGTTGGAGGGAGGCTTCTTTGCTCTTCTTTTTTTTTTCTTTATGAAACAGCTGGCCCGCGAGACCCGTGAAAATTTTTAACTGGCCCGCTGTTCAGAAAGTTTGGACAACCCTGTTTTAGATAATCATATTCATAGGTACGCATCGGTTAGAAAGAAAATAAAAAATATTTGAAAAAAAATTCGTAAAATTCGGACTTGCTTCGCATGTATGTTCTAAGTTAGGGACCGGCAAGCCATATGCGACACACTAAGGACCTAAAAAAATCGAATAGAATTTTTAAAATTCAAAACAAACATTTTATTTGTTTTCAAGTAAAACCCATTTTTATTTTTACATCTTTCAAAGAGGATCCTAGTACGGAAAGGTCTTCTAAGTATAGTAAATCTGCAATCAGAGACAGACTGACCTTTCGAGCGGCTTATCGTTCTATTTCTATCCAAAGCTTTATTCCGCCCCCATTTCAACCTCCCTACTTTCACTCACGTCTGTCCCTCAGGAGGTTAATGCTGCGCGTAATTAACATGGTCGAAACATCTGCTATTAAGCAGCAAGGAAACGACATATTCGCTCTTTTGAATAACCTTGAACTATGGATATAGCTGCATCCAACTAATCTCCACTAAAAGAAATTTACGAAAACATGTCGCGATGACTTCATAAATTCATTGACCTATTGGCAATTGAGCTAACCTCGAAAGGGATTAAGATATCCTACAAATCTTGAATTAGACGATGTAGATTCATACAGCAAAAAGGTTCTCGTTATTTGCGTTTTGTATTGTTAAACTCTTATAAATCGTATATTATATGCGCAAGGGTAATCACGAGAAAAAAAATACTTTTAATATAGCAGAAATAACTATAGAATGGTTATAATAGAATAATTATAATAGTTAATATAACAAATAGTTATAATAGGATAGTTAATATAACAA
>QLNU02000970.1:0-22549 GCA_006491805.2 Dysdera silvatica | reverse complement strand
CTAGCGGTCCAAGACACTCCGGGCTAAACGGAGGGACCCTGGTTCGAATCCAGGATGGGGAAAGCGTCTCTTTTTCTCCAAAATTAATAAGCTCTAGTTTGAGCTGTAATTAATACGTGGGTGGCAAAAATTATTGTATAAGTTATCGTTAAATCAAGGAAAATATAACACTGGGCTCAATGTAACTCAATCCAGATCAATAAAAACAATCATTAAATTGAGGATATCATTTAAATCTGGTGTCATTAAATCAAAGTTAGACTATATATATATATCTCCCAAAGCACAATGTTTTGCAATGTTCTGCAACAAGTCTTCATCATCACAACTGTTCTGCAAGAGATGCATATAAATATATATGTATTATGCATAAACATTTTAAAATTCTACAAAATGTGAATTCCTTTTTTCACAGAAATGTAGAAAACATTTGTTGGACTGACTTTTTATTTCTTTGTTAATTTTAAGACAAAAAAATCAATTCATCCCACGGTTGTTCAGCAGTGAAACTGTTTGTTCTGCAATGTTCGTTGCATTTTTTAGCACATTTTGCTTTGGAGTATATATATATATATATATATATAGTTAAAACAAAACTTGAAACGAGGAAGGACAAGGTATAATAAAATTTGTAGCATTTCCCTAGCAATTTACATACACATTATCTCATGTATGATGTTTCCAAAAATCAATTTATATATATAAAATATTGATTACTATTCAACTCTGAAAGGAAATGCAAAAATAATAATAATAATAATAATAAATAAAATGACCAGGGAAACACAGATAATTAATAAAATGTTCAGACCTTCAACTTCTTTGCAGCTTCTCGGTCGCCAGCGAACATACTGCTTTCATTAAAATGATTAGGGAATGATCTGTAAAAAAAACACACAAAATCTAAATGTTAATTCGCCTATTTTTAACACTGAAAGCATTTAATGGGTAGTAAATTGGGAAACAGGTAACGCCAACTGCATAAAGCTACACACTTTATACAAGAAAAGATTCGGGTACAAGGGGGGGACATAAATGTGGAATTTGCTTGGGGGAAAACCATGGTGTTTGATCAGTTTGAAAAAAACAAACAAACCAAAAATACTTAAATTGGGGAAGTGTTTGAAAATTAGAGTATAAATGCAGAACCCCTACACTTTCTTCTTTAAAGCAAAAAGTAGTTTTGTTCGTTTGCATTGCATAATGCACGAACAGCATGGGTCATGTGCAATAATCTACAGTTTTTTCAAGGAATCAGAACTTCTTAAAGCCAAGGGAAGCAACTCCCAGGCTACAGTGAGCAGTTAGTTGATGAGTGGGGGTTTTTTTTACACAAATTGGGAGTCAAATTCTATGTCAACCGTATGCTAGGCAAACACATTACCATTGAATAAGCATATAAATGCTGAACACTCAATGGGATACCCCAAAATAATTGGAAAAGGGAGAGGATAACGTTTCTAACTTTAATATTATTTTCAATATTGTATATTTTCAAAAACATGTACAAAAAGAAAAATAAATATTTGTTTGTTTTTTGGTTTTACGGCTCAAAGACTACAGTGGTCATGCTGCGCCGGGACCTACTGTTTTCCGAGGAATCCGAACCTCTTAAGGCCTAGGGAACCAAACCCCGGACTACAGTGAGCAGTGCGATCTTTATGAGATCTCTGAGTAAGCGTTCTTTGCACCATTGGGAGTCAAACTCAAGTTAACTGTGCACTAGGCGTTACCACACTGCGCCACCGCAGGGCCTAAAAAAATGAATAGCTGATAATTAAGTCAAGCCTCCTTTCATTTACTCATGTTTATAAAAATTGCAACATCATGAAGGACTCGTGTGAATTGAATGAAATTTAATGTACAAACGACGTTTGTTGATACAAATAAACGATTAAAATTACAAAGCAAAAAAATAATATTGCATGTCGAAAATCAGTATTTGGTGAAGCCACCACGCGCTGCAATAAGTGATGCTATACGACGTGGCATGGAATCAAACATATGTTGAATGTGTGCCTGAGGAAGAGCATTCCAGGTTGCTTATATGCGACCCCAAAGTTCATCTGTAGTAGCTATGGGACGAGGATCATGAGCGAGACGTCGACCAACGATCGAATACCACACATGTTCAATTGGCGACATATCCGGCGAGTAGGCAGGCCAAGGAAGAAGCTGTATCTGTTGTGATGAAAAGAAGTATTGAACATTTCTGGCAATATGTGGGCGGGCATTGTCCTGTTGAAGTACAGCTCCTGGAATGCCTTGAAGGTAGGGAACAACTTCGGGCTCCAGAACTTCATTGATGTCCCGGTTGCTGTTAAGATTACCCACAATTCGTAGCAGCTGAGATCGTCCATAATACGTAATCACACCCCAGTCTATAACACTGGGGGTTCGTCCATTATGACGTTGGATAATGCACTCCGGAAGGTGACGTTCACCGGTATAGCGTCTAACACAGATGCGGCCATCACTGTACCCCAAATTAAAGCAGGATTCTTCAGAAAATATCACTTGTTGCCAATCAGCACGCCAGTCTCTATATCCATGAGACCATTGCAGATGCAGGCACCAATGGTTTTGCGTAAGGAGGATCCTATATAAAGGAACTCTTGCACACAGTCCTTAGTGCAGTAGACAACGACGAATTGATGAAACACACAATGATACACCTTTAGCAGTGCAACAACGTTCTGCCAACTGTCCAGATGAAGCAAAACGGTCCGTCACCGCCATGTGGACCAGGTGTCTATCATCCCGTGCTGATGTCACCTTTCGGCGTCCACTCCCTGATTTCCAAGTTGTCTGGTTCTCTTGAACCCACTGCTTCCACACTCGCATCACTGTGTTGCTGTTACGCCCTATACGAGCTGCTATTGCACAATGAGAAAACCCTCCTTCACGGAAGCGGATCATTCGTTCCTGTCCAAACTCCGTAACTTGCTGAAGTGTCGCCCTCTTTCATTATAGAGGCATAGTGGCGTCTCATGTAACGTTTACCACTAGCAGATAACCATACACGCCCCGCTACAGCCCTCTATTTATACGAATCCATCAGCAGTTCAGAGGGCGCTGTTCAGCCCACGCACACGCGATGACTCTGAAATTCTAATCATTTGAATAGCATACCCGAATTTGCATTTCCTGAAAGTTTCAGCTCAATCATGTAATTCCTTCATGGTGTTTCAATTTTTGCAAACAGGAGTATATACATTTAAAAACAAATTACATACAAACGCAGTTTAGTTTGAGCTGGAGATGCATTTTTACAATTGTTTTGGTGAAAAATCCAAGCATCCACCATCATCAGAAAATTTGTCCAAACTGAAGTTGGACAATTTTTCTGACGATGGTGGACGCTTGATTTTCCACCTAAACAATTGTAAAAATGTATCTCCAGCTCAAATTAAACTGCGTTTGTAATTTGTTTTTAAATATTATTTTGCGCAGTGTATCGCTCATATTTTTTCTCAGGAATATACATATAATATCTGTACGGTTTAGTAATAAAGAAAAAAATATCTACATTTCCAAACATTGGCCTAGGCATGTGAAAATAATTACTAAATTTACATAACTTAAATGAATTAATGGGTACTTATGAATTATCCTGTTGACTATGAAAGACTGCCAAAATTTCACCTATCATTTTCCGTAAAACTTTGGCCTATCAGTTTGGCAAAAATACTCCGGTGCATGCTGTTCTACAGAAAGCAGGTCCCAAATTTTAATAATTTTTCAAAACGTTAGCCAAAAAATAGAGAAATAGCAATTAACTTATATACTTCTTTACATAAACAAAAATGGTTGATTCAGGATTAATCTGAGTTGCATGAAACCAAGTCGATGATCTCATGAGTGTATTGTGACGTCACACTTATCCATTATTAGCTCAAAACCACACAATTGGCGACAGTTCTTCTTTAGTGAGAATGGTCGAAGATGGGATAATACGCAAGTACCAATTAATTATAAATTGCACATATTTAATGAATAAAAGTCATATTCGTTTCTATAACTTACTTTGCCACTTCTAATAATGCTTTAACACCTTCTCTAACTTCTTGGTCGTTACTGTAATTACCAGTAAAAAACATTGATTTCTCAAAATATGGAGCAGCTTTTGCCAACGCCCTAAGTTCTAAAAGGTAGATGAAATACAAATTCTTCAGCCATTCGGGCCCGTCACCATGGGTAGTCGAAGGATTGAACCTTCGCTTGAACTCGTCGATATTTGGCCCCCACTCTCCTGAAGTAAAACTGTTTTTTGCTGCAATAAACATCAAAACAAATATTTTAAGCAAAATTTCAAAACTATACTGATTATGCTCATGAAAATTATATGATGAACCAGCAGTCATACTATATTAATTATACAATAATTTCTGCCACCCACGTATAGATTATAGCTCAAACTAGAGCTTTTATCGTTTTGGAGAAAAAGAGATGCTTTCCCCAGCCTGGATTCGAACCAGGGTCCCTCCGTTTAGCCCGGAGTGTCTTGGACCGCTAGACGAATGAGGACAGGAAACAACGCTCTCTTTCTCCGTATGTAAAGATGTAAGGTATTATTGCCCTCCGCAGGGATAGCAAATTTGTATTAAATTCCCCCACAAAAACTTACAAAAATCTCGCCCCGGAGGCTTTTCTTGTGTTGACCATATTTGGCAATTGTGTTATCCCTGCGGAGGGTAATAATACCTTAACATCTTTACATACGGAGAAAGAGAGCGTTGTTTCCTGTCCTCATTCGTCTAGCGGTCCAAGACACTCCGGGCTAAACGGAGGGACCCTGGTTCGAATCCAGGATGCGGAAAGCGTCTCTTTTTCTCCAAAATTACACAAGCTCTAGTTTGAGCTGTAATTAAAACGTGGGTGGCAAAAATTATTGTATAATAAATTCCCCCACGAAAACTCACAAAAATCTCGCCCCGGAGGCTTTCTTGTGTTGACCATATTTGGCAATTGTGTTATCCCTGCGGAGGGTAATAATACCTTAACATACTGTACTAATCACGATCAGTTTTAGCAGCTATCAGGATCCCCGTGCTTATAACAATTGTTTTGGGCACACTGAGCTGAACATAAAGTTCAAGTAAGCTTGATTGTGTGTTAATATATCATGGTTTGGAAGTTACGCTATGCCATCTGTCCTTTCGCAGACGACCCATGGTAGTCTTGGAGCATAAAACATGCAAATACACATTAGGTGCTACCATAAATATATATAACACTGAAGATAACTCATATAATTGGATAGGTGGAGCATGCATGATACTACACATGTATAATAGATTTCCACGCTCTCATTTGACATGTTAAAAAATTTTGCTATACTCATAATAGCACATAAATTTTGTTTGTTTGTTTGTTTTACGGCTCAAAGACTACAGTGGTCATGCTGCGCCGGGACCTACTGTTTTCCGAGGAATCCGAACCTCTGGACCTAGAATTTTCCCCGAGGAATCTGAACCTCTTAAGGCCTAGGGAACCAACCCCCGGACTACAGTGAGCAGTGCGATCTTTACACCATTGAGAATCAAACCTAAGTTAACGGCACACTAAGCAAACACGTTATCACATCATGCCACCACAGGACCAATAAAATATAATAATGATAGATATAATGGGATTTCTAAATCCAGTACGAAAAGCACCTTCCACAAATTACATTTTAGACATCACAGTTATACAGAAAAACCTGTGCCTGGTTGATCGATATTGCAGCGCCTAATGACAGATAGGTAGAATAACAAGAGGTTTGTTGGTTGTATTCTTATGGCGCAAGGACAAGGATCATCCTACACCAAACTAAACAAAAGATTGAGAAGATCACAAAATACAAGGATCTGCAAAGAGAGATGGAGAGACTTTGGAGAAGAAAGGCTACAGTTATTCCGGTTGTAGTGGATGCAACGGGTAATGTTCCCAAAAATCTAGAACATCGCCTCAACAGATTGAAAATTAACAACAAATAGTGCCACCAAAATCCACAGAAGCTACACTTACAGGTACAGCTCACATTAAATATAGATACTATATATATGTGTTTTTTTTTTAGTAGTGGCAACTATTTATTTTCTAGATTCATAGCATACATAAAAGGCTCTAATGTGACGAAGCCAGCCAAATACAACATGGCCTGTGAATTTGCACATAAATATAATAATAATAAATATAATAAACTAACGTCTTTTCACCTTTTGTATAATACTGAGAACATAAGTGAATACTAATGCTGGAATGCAGTCCAGAAATAGCCCGATAGAAAGTTCGTTTTTCAAGGCACAAATCTGTTAGAAAGTTCAAAATACCACATGTTAAAAGTTATTAAACATTTTTAGAATGGCTTAAATAGCATTTTATACACTGTAATAATACACACACATAGCACAGTAAAAGTAAAAACATTTGGACCACTGAGAATCATGCGCTTCTCGAAAACTTAAAAATTTGGGGTTTTCGCAAGCAGTAGTGCATCCAGAATATTCCAACGGAAGGAGCCAGTGGTGCAAGGAATGTTTGGTGGAAATAAAGGGCCAGTCTCCATATCAATTACGGTTGTCTTTTTGTGTACTTTTATCATTATTGAATTACTAATAATTCTACAATGCAAGATACTTAAATAATTAAAAGTAGTAGTAGATTGGTTTTACACCAGTTTACAATAGCCAGCACTGTTACCCTATCTCTATCAATGAGGTTAGATTTCTTGACATAATTAAAAATATCTGTAGTCAGAATTTCTATTTCAACTGTGTTTGATATTGTGTTTTGGTCTACCTTAATCTCCTGAAAAGGATTTGAAGAAAGTTCTGAGCCTCTACTGTTGCTTGCTTCAACAGAAGTTTCATCGATATCACACCTGAGTTCAAGAAAATGTCTTTAGAAACATCGCTACTTTCAATCTTACATTTAAAAAAAAAATGATGTACCAGGGTCTGTTGGCATAATAATTTTTCAATGTGTTAGCCCAAGGGAGGGGGCCTGAGCCCACAACGTGGGTATGTCGTTATTCAATAGTCGTTATTCAATTCATGTCGTTATTCAATTCATGAGTGAGAGCACATTTGCAAGCAATCGCTATAGATGCACACAACAACAATACAGATGTCATTTTGAAACATTTTGATAAATGAAGCATGAAGACAGGCCTAATTATAGGTCCTACAATCCCTAATATCCCAAGTAGGGCCTATAATAGGAAGCTAGCTTGACCCTACGTAGAAACATCCCAGGTTTTTTGGCCTACATACAGGGTGCCCCCCTAGAAAAAGCCCTTTATATATTCATATTTTCATGTACATATTTCAATTTAATTTATTTCGAGGAATTTTTTCTGTTCTGTTCAAATTGTTATGGCTCTGAATTTATTCAGAATTCTCAGTTGATATACATATGGGTGAAGGTGTTTTCAGGTTCGTAAGTTTGTTACCTTTATTTGATTTTACTTTGGCTTGCTGTTTTTATACCGTATTATATGTCTTTATTCTTAATATAGTAATGCATACTTTCTTTAAATTTATTAACCTGGTATTTTAAATTTCCAATGTTATATTATATTACATACTTCAAATTTCGAGTTTTACTACTGAAATATGTATTCTAAACTCATGTTTGTAAAAATTGCAACACGATGAAGGAATCACGTGATTGTGCTGAAACTTTCAGGAAATGCAAATTAGAGTATGATATTCAAATGATTGGAATTTCAGAGTCATCGCGCATGCGTGGGCTGAGCAGCGCCCTCTGAATTGCCGATGGATCCATATAAACAGAGAGCTATCTCGATATCGATGGTTATCTGCTAGTAGTAAACGTTACATAGGACATCACTATGACTATACAACAAAAGAGGGCAACATTTCAACAAGTTATGGAGCTTGAACAAGTACGAATGATTGGCTTTCATGAAGAAGAGTTTTCTTATCATGCAATAGCAGTAAAGTGATGCGAGTGTGGGAGCAGTGGGTTCAAGAAAACCAGACAACTCGGAAATCCGGGAGTTGACGCCGAAAGGTGACGTCAGCACGGAATAGTAGACACCTGGTCCGCATGGTGGTGAAGGACCGTTTTGCTGCATCTGGATAGTTGGCAGAATGTTGGTGCACTGCTACAGGTGCATCATTGTGTGCTTCATCAATTCGTCGGCGTCTACTGCACCGTGGACTGCATGCAAGAGTTCCTTTATACAGGATCCTCCTTTTACAAACATGAGTATATGTGCATTTTTCTATGCAATGTTTTACGTATTATTTTTATGTCTTATTAATACAGGTTTTTTTTAAATAATAATATATATATACTTTTGTAGTAATTGCTTACTTGCTACTTATAGCACAGTTACATGTAATAAATATTTTAAACATTTTGCATATACTTTATTTACTATCTTTTTTTAGTAATTTTTATAATTATATATATATCAGAAGTGTTATAAAATTACTTTTTAGATTTTTCGTCGTACTATATGGTCCAAAACCAGCACCGAATCTGAAAAATAAAGGTAGATATTTAATTTTTTATTAAAAATAATTTTTAGAATTGAATTAAATGAATAAAAACATTGGGTACTTTTCCATTAGAACAACGCCACGTATGATTTTTTTCGTAGTCGCATTTTTAGGATAATTTTGCCGATGATTAAGTTGTTAGTTTACATTAGCGAAAGACGTTTCCTGAATTATGCTTAGAAAAATTCATTATAATATTTTTTAGAAATTTATTTTATTATATATTTTCAAAAATTTTTATTGCAGTGCCACGATGGAGCCTGAAAATCCAGAAAACACAATTCCATTTGGTAGTTATGTGAACAAAGTCTCTCTCAGAATGGAGAACTTTTTCCTGCAAAAACAAAATCGCAGATTGCTCATTACTTGGAAATCGCCAAATAGTATAATCCATCTGAAAACATTCAAAACAAGGAAGTAAGATTCGGATGTAAAACAGCACTTGTCCTACAAAATGTTAACAAACAACATGGTGGACGTTACGAAGTTTCTTAAAAGTAAGCAAGGATCATAAACTTATGATTTTTTCGCCACGTAACTACAAAAAAAAAATGTAAGTGATGCCTTGTTCCCTTGAATAATCCATTTGCTACAATTAAATAATACAATGAGAGTATTTTAGAAATAATCAGCACATACCTGAATTAGTGGAAAGGTTAGTGGGGGAGACCCTCACATCCCCCTGTTTGGTGCTTCGCGCCTCATGTCCATTTGGATACCCTACAGTTCATGCCTGAATTAGTGAAAGGGTCGAATCAATAACTGCTCGATAACCCTTTAAACATGGATTGAAAACTTATGACTTTTTTAGACAAAAACATAATAAAGTTACAATTAAGTACAGCAATCGCGAAAAAAATCCTAAGTGCTATCGTGCTAACGGAAAAGTACCAAACACTGTTACTCGGATTAATATTTTCAAAAATCAAAAAGCAAGGTTATTCCTGGATTACCAGTCGCCCAGGTGCAAAAGTAACAGTGCTGACCTTAATAATTTAATATTATTTAAGTAAGAATTCGATATATACAGAATTTACTTTTGTATCTACATATATGGGATTTTAAACAGTTAACGTACAAAAGAGAAACTTTTTCCTTTTTAAATTTTTATTTTCATAAAACGAAATAAAGCTACTTGATATTATCTTTGATTCAAAGATTAAAAACAATGTAATAAATGATCTGCAACCGCTCATGGGTTTGGCCATCCATCTTTTATACCCCTGTCAGGAAAGGCCCTGTCAAAACAGATTACAAAACTACTTTTTAATGTAACAGCAGTCTCTTTAACGTTTTACACATTAAGGAATGAAGTTCAGGAAATTAAATGAATGAGATCTACTTTGGCACATCTACAACTTCCTGCTCTTCTCCACTCAAACACACACTTGTCTTTTTCCCGATAAGGGTTGCGGAAAAAACTAATCATATGTTCCTTCGAGATCCTCCTGGCAGGGCCATAGAAATTCAAAAATTAAGGGGGGGGGGGAACTGAAGTAGCTTTAAGAACGATCATATGATTCAGCATTAAAAAGAAAGATGCGCTTTGATATCCATTGCGAAAGACTTGTAAATCACCTTTTCCTACCCTACACCATTATTTTCTGGATATGCAATCCTCAAAGGACCTGGCCCTCCTTAGTTGGTGGGAAGAATTTTAATGAGGTAAGGACAGCAAAGGTCATTCTGTACCAAACAAGGTGACGTGGTATGTACAATGGACCTCTTTAACGGCCATCATCCATTCTCCTCTGTCTACAGCTTTCATTCGCCCTTTAGATTTCAACGTCAATATAACATCTTCAATACACGTCAATATAACATCATCTAGTACAACTAAGTGAAGTTTGGTTTATACAAAATCTTAGATTTACTTCGATAAATGTTTTCATATTCAGCGATACTTAATTAGTGTCGCTTAATTGCACTTTTTCTTGAATTTTTTTTTTTAATGTGTCCCTCGATATACATTCATATGTCCACTGCTTATGTTCATTGTACAAGGACAGCTGAGGTCATGTCGTGTCGGGATCTACAGTTTTCCGATGGATCCACACCTGTTGCTTAGGGAATCAAACCACAAAGTATGATGGACAGAAAATATGGCATGCATTCTACAGTAAATTTGAATCACACTCAACGGTAGCAGAGACGACAGCATTACCATTACGGCAGCATATGACACCACTTCTGCGTATAATACACTCCATAAAAAAAAGTCAACGCACCAAAAAGGAGTTGTCCGATTGCGATAAAAATTGGTGGATGTGAAGAACACATATAGAAAAATAAACGATTAAAATTTCAGAACAATTGAAAGATTTATTGCAGAGTTTGACCGTTACAAAGGGAGGAAGTCAATAAGGCGTTGGTCCACCTCTGGCCTGGATGCAAGCTGTCACCCGGCGTGGCATAGACTGATAAAGATCCCGGATGGTGTCCTGCGGAATTTTTTGCTGAATTGTCACCAACTATCGGGCTAAATCGTCAACATTCCTGGATGGTTGCAATCGCCTTCCCATAGGGTCCCAAATGTTCTCTATGGGAGAGAGATCAGGAGACCTAGATTGCCAAGGAAGTATTGGGCAAGCTTGAAGACAATTCATAGCAACACGTGCCGTGTGCGGCCGGGCATTGTCTTGTTGAAACGTAAGTCCAGGGTGTCGCAAAAGGAACGGTAACACAACCGGTCGTAGAATGTCGTCTACGTACTGCTGTGCTGTAAGTGTGCCAGAAATGACCACCAAAGGAGATGGCACCCCAGACCATAACGCCCTGTTGTGGGCATGTGTGGCGTGCGATAGTAAGGGCAGGATCCCCACGCTGCCTGGACGTCTCCAGTTATCGTCAGGACACAGTCGGAAATGGGACTTGTCACTAAAGACTATACGTCCCCAGTCAGTGCAGTTCCAAGTTGATCGAGCCCGGCACCACTGTAATCGGACTTGACGGTGTAAAGGCTTGAGAGGTAAGCGGCGTAACTGTCGGCGCGAGCGTAAATTCCGCACTCTATCTTCTGCAGAGGGTCATGCTGGACACGTGTGTGCGGTCCACACTTTTGATAGTTGATAATGACAAATCCGGTGCTGCAAAAGCTGTTCTAATAATCGCTCTGTCTTCCTATTCTATTGTGGCCGTAGGTTGACCTCTGCCATTGTTAACCCACTCTTGCCAGCACCGTCCAATCGCCGCATCGCTTCGACCCACATGTCCAGCGATTCTTCGATTCGTCCAACCAGCCTCTTTCAATCCTATAGCATAACCTCTTTCAAACTCTGACATATGCTCGTAATGAGCACGAATCTTTCGGCGAGACATTGTTACAGTCGACGTAATATATCCACAGTCAAAATGCAACAGAAATTTTGACCACATATTGAGAATTGCTCCTTATATACATCTGCTGAATGCGCAGATCCGATGCGCTGGAGTTCCCGCTATTCATTCATTGGACACCAAATTTTAATCATTTGCATGTTCGGTCAAAATGTCTTTGCATACAAAATTTCATTACAATCGGACAACTCCTTCTTAGTGCATCGATTTTTTAGTTATAGAGTGTATATAAAAGCCCTTCATTAATTATTTTAATATGTTCATCAATTTTGAAGTCAACTTTAACAACAAGTTAAGACTTGAAGTTAGTACAAATATTTTTTTTATTTATATTGATCAATACATTGTTGAATTGATCTAATGGGCATGTGACTTTATAACACATATCTGTTTATCTTTTAATTTATCAATGAAGTATAAAATTCAACGAAAATGTATTATCAAAAAATTCTTTTTCTAAATGAATTGAAGAAATATTGAGGAAAATATAAATGTTCATGATTCTAACTTCACAACATTTTTTACTTATATCTATTAATAAATTGCTAATACAATTTTAAAAAAATACTTAGATGCAAGTTATGGTACTTACATATTAGCCCGTCGACCATTTTTGCCAAACCAAAAACTGTCGCCAAATGCCGTGAAACAGAACCAGTAATGAAAAAACATTCCCGCGCACATTTGAATACAATAACTTTGAATAGTGGGATAATAAACTATAGTATATATATATATATGTGTGTGTGTGTATGTTTGCATATGTATGTATATATATATATGAATAGTAGGATATATAACTATGAATAGTGGGGAAATAACGCCAATGAATGGTTACATTTAGTTAGTTATTTATGTAAATTAACTTTGATGCAAATTCTTCAACATCTTCGCCAATTTCTTGGTCGACGGGCTAATACGTAAGTACCCAAGTTATAATTATTTGTCTAGTATTACAACATTGTAATTGTTTAACCTCTACTTTAGGATGGTATTTACAATTAAGAGTGGATTGCAGGCTGGTAGCCAGGATAAATGGGCAACTGGGGCAAATTAAAGGGTATATGGGGCATGGGGCACCCATGGACCCACAAATATAAAATAACTGTTAGAAGCGATAAAAATTTAGACCTTATGTCACTAAACCCAAATAAGTTTGACTCTCCTTGGTTGGCTTTTTTTTTTAGTTTATTATAACTACAAATAATGTAATATTAGCATATACCAAGGTTTGTATTTTAAATTTTATGAAGGAGGATTTGGGTGGGAGAGGAAAATTATATAAAAACGGTTTATACAATTATATATAAAAAGTTTATACGTTATAAATTTTTAATACTTTTCAATATTTTAACATTGTGTTATTATTGTTTTATATAAGCTATGTATAAATAGCTTGGTAGGCAACTGAGGCCATGATCTTGCTGGCCCCAGGTTTGGCTACAGGCCTGGTCAATTATCGCCAATCTTGGCATTAAAATGCTCGGAAGTCAGTGAGGGGAGGGGGAACTTGAAGAATATACATACTTGAAACAGTTTTCTTTGTAAATAGTGTTCCACACCCTGTGGGCGGAAGCGCCTTTGTAACCAGTATATCGCTCAGGATTAAGTAGTAAATCTACGTATTGTAATTCGGTAGAAAATTCATCTATAAGAAAGTAATTACGTATACCACATTGATAATATATTACTGAAAGTTTATAATATAATACTAAAAGTATATAAGCAGTATATTACTCAAAATTTATAAACTATATACAGTGAAACCTAAATTTCACATCTCCATATAATACTTTTATTCCACTTCAAATGCCTTGTTTTCCCAAGGTCCCAAATGTGAAAGAATTATTAATTGAATAAAGTGACATTCTCACTACATACATTTTCCTACTTTTTTTTTCAGTTCCCAAAAACATAAAAACCAGGGTTTCACTGTATATTACTGAAAGTACATAAACATTATATTGCTGGAAGTCTATAGATAGCAATTGGAAATACACAAATGATATACTACTGGAACTTTGGCTTTTATGATGCAAAGACAGCAAGGATCATGCTGCATGAAGATCTACAGTTTGGTGAGGAATCCAAGCCCCGTAAGACCTAGGGAACCAACCCCCTGTACTACACTGAGAAGTTAGTCAACAAATAAGGGGGTTTTTTTTTGTTTTGTTTTTTTGGTGCAAGTCACATTTTGGGTAAGTGATTGTTTTACAACACAAGAACAGCAAAGGCCATGCTGTACCTAGACTAATGGTTTTTCAAGGCATCTAAACCTTTTAAAGCCGGGGGAACCAACACCTGGACTATAGTCTGAGGTTTATTGGTAAGCATTCTATTTTAGTGCTGTTAGGCGTAACCTAAGCTGACAGCATGCTAGACAAATGCTTTACCATGGAGGGCTTACTACTGGAAGTCGAAGCTGGATTAATGGGCATGCTAGACAAATGCATTACCACTGTAGGACCACTGGAAGTGAAACCTGGGTTAACAGGCATGCCAGACGAATGCATTGTCACTGTAGGACCACTGAAAGTCCATAAATTGCATATCATATACATTATACACCCGGAAATTGCATATTACTGGAGATATGCAATTTCCGGGTATATATTGTCCATGTATATGATATGTAATATATACCCGGAAATTGCATATTACTAGAGATATATAATATATTATTGGAATCATATCTAGTCTATGACAAAAAAAATTGTTTTATAGCACATTGTCAGCTAAAGTCAAACTGCACTAAAATCTACATTTTTCCAAAAAATCCAAAGCTCTGTTGCCAACATAATCCTGGACTGCATCGAGTGAATTAAATGGGATACATCCTACAATAACATTGGATTCAAACTTGGGTGAATTGCATGATAGACAAAGGAATTGCCTCCATGGCCCTGTAGGACTAAATAAAGAATGGTTGAATTTTTATGATGAAAGGATAGCAAGGGTTATTCTGCACCAAACAAGGTGAAGCCACACGAAGGGTTTTATATAAGAAAGGACGGGAAAGTAGTTTTTTTACATTGAAATACATATAAATACCACAATGGTGGTATTGCAATGTAAAAATATGCCCTGAGGGAGAAAATAAAAGGTTTTCTTCAGTTCCATGAAATTGGCGTTGATAAAATTCAATTGGAAATTAATCATACCATCCATGTGACAGAACTTGTCCTCTGCATCATCATGAGCTTGCCACTTTTGGAATTCTGCATAATTTTGTTTGCTGAAAACATTCAAGGAATCTAAATTAAGAAAAGAGGGAGAGAGAAATTCCAGAAACACAAGCGAGAACAATGGACTTGAAATGTGTTTTTTTCAATAACTTTAATGCTAAAAAATATCAAATTAACAGGAATGTCACTGAATACCTTATAGTTTGGTTGACAGCTCCCAATCCACCATAGTTTTCATCGCAAAAGTACTCATCGCCCACACTTCGTTTTAAATGCTGTAAAATATGAACCCAAAAATTCAAATTAGAAATAAAATTTTGAGGCTTGGAGCTAGTTTAAATTGCACTATTGAGTTCCAATTTTGTCTCCAAAAGGTACCAAGGATATTTAAAAAAAATATATATATATAGCAAAATTGTAGTATGATTGTGACATGTAGTACCTTCTAATGTAATATACATAAATACACTATATTTAAATGTATATTAACTTCGACAAAGTTAAAGTAATAAAACCAAGTAAATTAAAATAGTAGAAACATCTCAGAATAAAAATTGACATGTAATAGTAAAAGGTGAAGAGGAGTAGAAGATTAAACAATACCAAGAATTTTGTTCTTCATCAAGGACCGCACAAAATCCCTGTTATTGGTTTGCTTTTTCTGACTACAATAATTGAGATTTATGATTAATACTGAATGAAGTAATATTGATCAAAAATTAGTTAAAAACAGTATAAACCCAGAATATAATTAGTTTAACAATATTTTAGTAATTTAGAAGGGTCTCTTTATTAATACTGAGAACAATCTCAATTGTTGTAAGTAATAGCTCGCTAACCATTTTAATATATATATATATATATATATATACACACACAATACTCAGTGGCCAAAATATTAGAAATATCATACTAATATCGAGTTTGTCATCCTATAGCTTTGATCACAGCCAATATTCCGGGCATGAACTCAACAAGCTGTTGACACCGTTGCAGAGATATATTAGTCCATGCTGACATAATGGCTGTTCTTAGTTCAATCAAATTGGATGATAGCATTTCTAAGCTACAAATGGATCGTTCCACTTTGCCCCCATAAATACTCAATGGGGGTTGAGATCACAATCTGAGAACAATCGAGCATGATGACAGAATGCATTGTCCTGCTGAAAATAACCAGCTACGTTAGGGAACACTAACCATAAAAGAAAGCATGTGGTTGGCAATATAAAATAGACACTAGTGTTCCAGGACATTTTCAATAATACTGAAGGACCAGGTGTAGCCTAAGGAAACACTCCCCAGACAATTATTCTACTATCACCTGCTTGAAGGGTTGTTAATAGGCAGGATGAGTTCATGGATTCGGGCTGCTTACACCATATTCTGATCCTGTCATCAGAATGGTAGAGAAAGAAGCGAGATTCATCAAACCAAGCTTTTTCCAATCATCAGATGTCCAATGCTGATGCTCCTAGACCCACAGCAGACATGCTTTACTGTTTTTCAGTAATAGCGAAGATACTCTTGATGGTTTCCTGCTGTGAAAACCAATCTGTAGCACAATCCACTATATTGTGTATTTGAATATGCTTTGGGATGTACCTGCATTGCACAGAGTTGCAATTTGTTATGCTGTTGCCCTTCTATTTCTGCTTGCAGTTTGAGTAAATTGCCTGGTACCCCTTTTATTCAAAAGCATTTTCTGATGACAATTCTTTTTACTTGAATTTTTTTGTCTCAACTGTCATTTTCTAAACATCTGAGATATTGTTGCATGAGAAAAAGTGAGAATATTGACAGTTTTAAAAGTGCCTGAACTGCTCTTTCTTGTCCCCATGACCATACCTCAATTAAAGTCCCTTACTTCTTTTGTCTTACCCACGTTCCAGCTAACTTTCATAACTAGTTCTTGTGATGGCAAGCATGCCTTTTATATGCAATTGCTTGTTATTACATCACCATATGTTATTAAAGGACTCATCGAAGTTAGAGTGAGGGATACCCCTAACATTTTGACGATTGAATGTATATTTTTTTTACATTTATCTAAACAATATATATGAAAATCTCATTTTCAATTTAATTAATATGATATAATGGGTGGTTGAAAATTTATTACAGTTACTCAATTAACAAAGAAAAAAAAAACGGACCATGAAAAATTTAGTTCTGTTTTTCCCTGGCTGGGTGAGGGAACAAAAAAAAAATATATATATATATACACACACACACACATATATATATATGGCCTGCAAAAGGGTTGCTGGTATCTAACTGGAAGGAGACCCACACGCTGAACGTATGTGACGATGTGTGGAACCGGCCAGGCCAGTAACCTAGTGTCCTACCCCGCCTTCAAGTGGTGCAGGCTGAGCTTTCTATTTATGTGGCAAATTAATATTTGCTGCACGGATAGAAAGGCGGAAGGGGAGGGCTAATTCACCAACCCGTCTAGCCAGCGTGGTGAAATTATGGCTAATTCCTCCATTATGTTGACACACCAGAAACCATGGCCCCTAGTCTCCAGGTGCTGGAGTGCTCCTGATCAAGGCAGCGGTCAGTGTGGCATGAAAGCAGGGGGTGCTAAGAATCACTGGAATGGCCCAGGCTGCCGTTTGTTATTGACCTTGGCAACGTATAATGGACGATCCCTTGCTTCTGAAGCAAAACTTCAGGAATTGGAAGAGGAACTAGACAAGATCAAATGGGACATTGTAGGACTCAGTGAAGTTAGAAGAAAAGGTGAAGAGTTGGTGGAACTTAAAAGTGGACATTTGTTTTATTATAGAGGAACGGAAACTGGAAGAACAAGTGGTGTTGGCTTCTTAATCAACAAAAGAATTAAAGACTGTCTTCTGGAAGTTGAAAGTACATCAGATCGAGCAGCGAGGCTCGTTGTTCAACTAACCCAGCGATACCAACTTCAGATAGTACAGGTATATGCACCAACATCAAGCCATACCGACGAAGAGGTTGAAGAATTTTATGAAGAAATCAAAGAGTTACACACCAAAGGGAAACAACATATCAAGCTCATCATGGGGGATTTCAATGCAAGAATTGGACAACAGGAACAAGGAGAGACATCGGTTGGTAAATACGGATATGGGGAAAGGAATGAACGTGGCGATCAACTCATCGAATTTGCAGAAGCTGAAAATCTTAGCATCATGAATTCATTTTTTAAGAAGAAACCGCAAAGAAAATGGACATGGAAACACCCCAATGGAGGAACCAGCGAAATTGACTATATCCTGGCAAACAAGAAATCAATTATTGAAGATTGCAGCGTACTGAACAGATTTAATACTGGAAGTGATCATCGAATGGTGAGATGTAAAGTGCACTTAAATACTAAATTAGAACGACAGAAGCTCATTAGGAAACAAGTAAGTAAGAGGGTGGATCTAATGAAACTGAAAGTAAATACCGAGGCATTCAAGTTGGAATTAAAAAATCGCTTTTCTGCACTGGAAGGACTTATTGAAGAAATTGATATCTCAGAAGCAAATGAAAACATTGTTAAGACAATAGTTGAAACTGCTGGGGAAATTGGTGGTGTAACCTGTAAAAAGCACAATAGCAAATTATCTGAGAAGACGAAACAGCTCATGAAAAGGCGAAGAGATATGAAGGTGGACAATCAAAATACCAGTTCCAGGATTGAGTACATAGAACTTTGTAAAACTCTGCGCAAAAGCATGAAAGAAGACATAAGAAAATTCAATTGTGAGCTAGTAAGGAAAGCCATTGAAAGCAACAAGAGCCTTAGGGTTGTTAAAGGAAGTTTATCTGTTGGGAAGAAACACATCATTGCATTAAAAGGAGAGGATGGCACCGTAACAAGAAATAGGGAAGAAATACTTAGAAGAGTTGAAGAATTCTACAAAAATCTATACGAAAGTAACAGTGGATTAAACGAAGACATTGAAATAGTCGAAGGAACAGCTCCTAAAATCTTAAAAGAAGAAGTTTCATTTGCAATAAAAAATATGAAGAAAGGAAGAGCCCCTGGTGATGATGGTATTACATTAGATATCCTAAAAGAAGCTGGAGAATATGTAGAAGACATACTTGCAAAATTCTTTACCAAATGTCTTAACAGCGGTAACATACCAAACCAATGGGATTCTGCAACAGTAATTCTTTTGCATAAAAAAGGTGATAAAGAGGATTTGAAAAATTACCGACCAATTAGCTTGTTACCTGCTATTTATAAAATCTTCACAAAAGTGCTAACACATCGCCTGCAGAAAAAATTAGATGCAGCTCAACCAAGAGAACAAGCTGGATTTCGAAGTGGATTCAGTACAGTGGACCATATTCAAGTATTAAGAGAATTAATTGAAAGAACACATGAATATGAACTTCCATTGTGTGTTGCATTTATTGACTATGAGAAGGCCTTTGACTCTATTAAAACATCAGCAGTCATCAACTCTTTAAGATCAACAGACATTGAGGATGTGTACATTGACATGGTGAAACGTGTGTATAAAAATGCAAGTGCAAAATTTCGGTTACATAAAGATACCAAAACTATCAAAATTGGTAAAGGTGTGAGGCAGGGAGATACCATTTCTCCAAAACTTTTTACTTCAGCTTTACAGATGATTTTTCAGCTGATAAATTGGAATAACAAGGGAATAAAAATAAATGGTGAATATTTAAATCATCTGCGGTTTGCTGATGACATTGTTATTTTTTCAACGAACCCATCAGAACTCCAAGACATGGTACAGGAGCTCTCAACTAGAAGTAAAGAAGTTGGACTCAAGATGAACCTACAAAAAACTAAGATCATGTTCAATAATTTTGTAGAGGAAACAAAAATACAAGTTGACAACATTGAGCTAGAAATTGCTGATTCATATATTTACCTTGGCCAGCTGATTTCAATGGATGGCAACATTATGAAAGAACTCAACAGACGTATTAAACTTGGCTGGAGTGCATTTGGAAGAAACAGTTTTATCCTGAAGGGGAAATTGCCTTTGTGTCTAAAAAGAAAGGTCTTCAACCAGTGTGTATTGCCAGTCCTCTCTTATGGATCAGAGACATGGAGTCTAACAGTTGGAGCAATACGAAAGTTACAGACAACGCAAAGGAGCATGGAGAGGTGCATGCTTGGAATAACTAGGAGAGATCGAAAAAGAAACACTTGGGTGAGAGAGCAAACTAGAGTAGAGGACATCATTGTTAAAGTAAAAGGGCTGAAATGGCGATGGGCTGGGCATATTGCAAGAAGAACTGATCAACGATGGACAACAGAAATTCTGAACTGGATTCCAAGAGACCACCGAAGACCTAGAAAACGTCCTCAAACTAGATGGGTGGATGAAATAAGAAAACAGGTTGGGGTGACGTGGAAACGAATGGCCCAGGATAGACTTGTGTGGAAAGCATTTGGAGAGACCTTCATCCAGCAGTGGATAGATAATGGTTGAATATGATGATGATGATATATATATAAATGAAAAGTAACACACACCTTATTTGTGCTAAATGAGACATCAAAACCTTCATCGTATCCTTTTAAACCTGGTGGCAAGCTTTCCTAAAAAACAAAACAAAAAAGTGCATTGGCATCAAGAAAAGCTTTATAAATCTAATACATGCATAAACATATATGCTTGTGGTCTGTAAAATATTAATGGTAATGAACCAGAAACATGGTATATCTTGTATATGCCCAGAGGCAATAGCTGCGAGCTCAAAAATAAATTATTATATACTATTAGTTATTATATATAAAAAAATTGTTAAAATATTAGTTTAAATAACTGTGAAAATTCGTCTCTACCTATTAAGAGTACAATATGCATGATTTTTTTTCTCTCAAAAGTATTCCTTCCTTTGTAAAGGAAGGAAGAAGCAGTTACACAGCCTATACCTAGGAATAGCAATTTCCTAAATCGATCACACTGCACAACCAAACTTACGGGAATCAAATTCCACCTAGGGAGCTTAGAAGCAATGTTCTTGTATATCCTGTTTTTAAATTACTTGCGAGTATACAATGAGAGGAACGTCGTTGAAAAGTAGACTCGTCCAACTTCCTGTTAATGAACACTCGAGCTCATGCCGCCAATAAGAATGGACGTGTGTAGCTGTCAAAATATTTTATCTTTTTATATCTTAACCTAGAATTAAACAAGTGCTTTGTGATATGTATTATATATTGTCTGCAATCTAAATTGACCAAGTTTGATTAAGGATATAACGAGTCCACACTTCTAAATGTTTCAGCTCTTAACCAAAGACGAACATAACCAAAGACAACATAACAGTCAACCGGGCTATAGCGCACAAAGAAGTAACGATGATCCTGATTGAACTGGAAAAACTTTTTGACAACTACTTCAAAAACAAGACCAATAGTTTGCAAAATTATACTCATTCTTCTAAAAAGAACGAATAAATACAGAAGAAGACATAAAAGTAGAAATTTATATGATTTTTGACAGGTTAATGCGGTGTAACATCCAATGACACCATTAATCTCAATTCTCTCATTTTAAAATTTGACCGTATTTGAAGTTAATTTTAAAATGGCGTTATCCTAATAGTTGAGTATATTTTAAATGATTAAAAAAAGTGTTAAAATTATTCTAATTCATCGAAAGATGCCATTTTCGGCTCAAAAAGCAAACCAAAACGTGCTTTTCTCCTGCTTGATTAATTTGAAGGAAAGTACGCAAATGCTGTTATTTTATCGTATATTTCGTTGTCGCAAATCACCCTCCCACCCTTCATGGCTAAAAAAAGCAACGTTTGTGCACAAAGACTTGAAAGACTGTATGCATGTATTCATCAGAAAAGACACTGTACGAATTACCACTACACAAACCTTACGATGGACCGTATCACGTGCTTTCACAAAACAAAAAAGTTTACAAGTTGAACATTTGGGGGAAAGACTACATATATCAATAGACATATTAAAACCAGCCTTTCAATCCAACACAATAGATGACAATTCAACTCAACCGTCGAAACATAAACAACCAAACAAAGACTCTGGCACCCAGGCACCGGAGACACAAAAGCAACAAAGGACTACCCGTTCCTTCTGGTTGAAGAGGGCACCTCTCACATTATTTTGTGTCATCACGCTGACACCGGGAAGGGAGTCTGCGACTACCTAATGAGAGGAACACCTCTCTGAAAAATATACTCATCCAAATTCCTGTTAATGAATACTTGAGCTCATGCTGTCAATAAAAACGGATGTGCGTAGCTGTCAAAATATTTTATCTTTTAATATCTTAACCTAGAATTAAATACATATTTTGTGATGTGAATTATATATTGTCTCCAGTCTAAATTGGTCGAGTTTGACTAAGGATATAATAAGTCCATACGTCTCAATTTGGCTCTTAACCAACGAGGAAACGACATAATGGTCTACCGGGCTATAGTGCATGAATATGTATACTCTTAATTTTTTTTTTTAGTGTTGCGATATCTCGGCACATAGCATTTTTAACTGCCCTACCTAAATCTTTC
>QLNU02000964.1:62857-72983 GCA_006491805.2 Dysdera silvatica | reverse complement strand
CTTGCCAACAAGAAATCCAGGACGCTGGAAGGGTTTTTAAATCCTATTCCAAAAGATTTGCAGTTAAGCACCTACCATGTAGATTTCATAGGACTTTTACTCTCTACCAATAAAAATTACCAACACATATTTACTGTCATCGAGGCTTTCACTAAATTCACGTGGTTATACCCAGTTAAATCTATATTATCACGAGATGCTTTTGATAAATTACAACAAAAGACTTTCGGGAATCCATCTAGGATCGTATCTGGTAAGGGAACAACATTTACGTCTAAAGAATTTAACGAATACTGCTCTAGTGAAGGGATAAACATGTATCGGTAACAACTGGTATGCTTAAAGGTAATGGTCAGGTGGAAAAAATCCATGGAGTACTCATACCAGTTCTCACGAAGCTATCTATTACTGATCCTACCAAATGGTATAAACATGTTGACGATCTGCAAAACAATATTAAACAGTTCGGTTTCACGCAGCACAAAGTGGTCACCGTTTGAACTCTTGACAAGAGTAAAAATGAAAACACAAGATCACCTCTTCATCAGAGAGAGACTTTTGAAGAGGAAATGAAAGAATACAAGTGGGACGAAAGAGAGAAGATGAGGGATGATGCCAAGCAAAATATACTGAAAACACAGGAAGAAAATAAAGAGAGATATATAACCGGCGCAGGAAGGCTGCTCATCAGTACAAAAAGGGAAACCTGCTTGCCATCAAGAGAACACAGTTCGGCAGCGGCTTGAAATTACGTATCAAGTATTTTGGTCCATACCGCGTGACTAAAATTAAGAGTCATGACAGGTATGAAGTAGTCACAGTAGGTCAACATGAAGGGCCCGCCATACCTTCATCCGCAGCCGAGTTTAGGAAACCCTGGTCCGAGGGTGAATCGACTTAATTCTCAATTACTCCAAAACGGTAGATCGTTGAAGTAGAGTAAAACTTGTGAGTATCTTAAGAACTTGATCACGATCCGTGCATTGTTTTATTCATAGCTTTGTTTGTTTTTATTCTTGCTTCCAGCTCTTCGCGGACGAAGAGGCAATCAGGAGGGCCGAATGCAGGAATTGGATTCCTTTAGTTGTTTTGCTTGCTTGGATGGCATCAACATAAGATTAAGGTAGGCAAACATCGCGATCTCGAGTCGAAAAATAAGAGGGAAATGTTGCATTGAGAGAGTCAGAATGGAATAAAGATCCAGATGAGTCGGAAGTTTGTAGTATGTTGGTTGGTGTAAAAAGAGTGTTTTATTATCAAATATGTTGCAGTCCATGTGCAAGAAGTACCATCGATCGTGCTTTCTGAAACTTTTGAAAACGCCGTCCCACATTATGGACGATATATTTAATAACCATATTATTTGCGATATAATATATCATTGAATTCCTTGCCAATGAAAGTGTTAGTATTACAACTCAAAAAATCCCAATCTTCAGAAAACGCAAAACAACTGTTTCTGGGAATGTGTTGTGTTTATCTAATGACATGTGCTAACTATTGGAAATCCGAATAACTTATGGCCTAATGTTTTGTACGGGAGGATGCAGTACTGTTTTCTACATCTGGTCGTAATATTAAGTCATTTTCACCGAATTTTGAGTTGTAACACTTTCGTCGTAAGGGTGCGATATGATATCACGAATGTAAGGTTAAAGAAGACGCCCACATCCGGAATCGCCGAACTGTCGCCAACCCATAGAAAACATCACGACGTTAAATGCGGAACACACTGAAATTAGGTGAGAAAAGACTAGAGGCAATTAATCTGGACTGATGAGTTCATTGCCTAATTATAACACTCTGCCGAAAGATGCGTGGGGGCAGAGATCAAATAAGACTATGTGGCCCTGTCTTCTGGGTTGCAGTATTACAGACGACGGCAAGTGTACAATATTCTGGGATGCGTTCACACAGGCATCAATGAATTCTTTGATACTAAAAAACTCCCTAAAGAACTCCAGCACTGGCTACAGCCACATGAATATATTAACCGCTCATATACCTAAATCCTTTCATGACTAGCCTTTCCTGGCGCAGTATAGCCCAAATGCTCTTGCGCCATAAAACATCCAAACAAACAAACTAGCCGTTTCACAGTAAAATGATGTCCTTTAACAGAATGATGTCTCACACCATGTGAGGTCCTGAGTGAGTATCAACTGACCATATGAGAGGAGGTCTAAGTTTACCACTGTAAAATGCTTCTCCTATCTTCGAACCTCGTTAGTCATTTATGAGACGAAGTTGGTAGACAAGTTTGAAACCAAAATCGATAACTAAGAACTGTGGATGACAATCGACTGGGTATTCGAAATTCTTGGTCGGCAATTTTACCCTCCCATTTCCAAGACGACGTGGAATCTATGCCTCGACATATTAACATTGCTCTAGAATCAAGAGTTCACTCGTTGCTAGCCTAGTATATACAATAAACTGTTCTTTCAGTGTACGTTGAAATAGGAAGAAATTTAAGGCTTTGGTAAGAACTTACTCATTTGCAGGAGTTTAGCGTTAGTTGCATTAAAGAAGTCGGATTCCTTACAGCTGTCCGGAACACATAAACCGGAAGAGATAGCCTATATAAATAAAAATATGCAGTAATTACTATTTACATTATTAAATACATAATCAAAAATGTGTTATTTTACAGATGAGGTATTTTACTGAATATAATATATTATAATTAAAAATAAATAATACCGGTAGAAAGTTTAGCATGAGAAAAATAAGGTACATAAATTGATTTTAATTAAGAAGCGAGCGAAACCTTCATAAAGAACATTCAAAAAACAGTGATAATACATAATTACAGTCCATTCTAGTTAAGACGAACACGCTTAAGACGAATTACTTTTAATACGAACCGTTTTCTGAAGTCCCGTCAGATTGTATAGCATACTATCCTTTCCGGATAAGACGAATTACTGTTAATACGAACAGATTTTTCTGTTCCCCCCTTGGTATTCGTCCTAACAAATTTTAACTCCACTAATGTCAATATATATTTCATTAAATCTATATTCAGTCCTAGGATGGTACCATCCTTAGCTACTATACCAATAATTAGAGTATGATTCCAGCAGGTACTCCACGCTTGCGAGTTTTTTTCCTACAAATTTACAGTTTGGAAAGGATTCAAGTTCCTTGGAAAAATTTTCTTGGCGCAGCATGATCACCGCCATAGGCATAATCTGGCGAGTGCAAGGTGATACTTGGTTCCCCATTTTTTTTTTAGAAAAGAAGCAAAATCGTACTTTTTCCCATACAATTCCCCCCCCCTCCTCCAGTTTACGCTATATTTAACCCCAAGTTACGCTTATAATCACAGGTCACCTTTGTTACATGGAAACAAACTAAAAAAAGTATATGGATATTAGGCTTATTGAAATCGTTTGCCCTTTTAAAGTATTAATAGCCAATTTTTTTGTTGATTGTACGTTGAAGTACATGTTCCGTAAGTTTGGATTGGGTTGTAGATGTCTTTTCAACGTAACCTCTACCCCGTGTTCACATGAACGGGAAGGAACAGATCCAATTGTAAAACACGTTTTGATGCATCAAATAATAATAATAATAATAATAAGCGTATTTACAAATTACTTACTAAGATAGCTATCCTCCATGATAATGTGCAATATTTACCACCGAAAACGCTTTGCTTGCCGGTTGGGTCTGGCGGTGCTTGAACCGCATGGCATTCTCTAACAGAACCTGGCCATGCAATATTGCCATACAAAACTCCGGCAGGTATCTTGCCATCCGCATCTATCACTGAAAAAAAAATCAAGACCATCAAACTTAGAAATCGAAGCTACATGACCAACTGTGCTATGACGTCACACACAGTGGCGTAGCGTGGGAAAGCTGCCACCGAGGCGGAAAGCCTACAAAATTCTTCGGGGACGCATAATTTCAATATTTGACTAGTGAAGGGAAGTGTAACGGATATTAGCAGGCACAATATTTAACCTGCCTCGGGTGCTAGCAACACACCCTACGCCGCTGGTCACACATCTCAAAGCAAGGTGGTTGCTCTTAAACTGTGTTCACAAAACACTAACCAGATCCCTTCACAAATCCCTGAAGGGGGTTACATAAAAGTGGCCCCCAACATTCCGCCCCCTGTAGACAATGAGTTGACTACAAAAATAAAAATTATACATCTAATTTTTTAACACAGTAAAAGCCCAGTCATCGGAACTTTGCTTTAACCGAAATAACCTTTTATTCAATTTTTTTTTTAATTATATTTTAAGTGGACACTTTTTTTTTTTCTTTCTTTCTTTCTTTCTTTATCTTTTTTTTTCAAAAAAGCTCATACAGTGTTAATCATTTATAACTAACCCCGATTATCCGAACTTCCTTTGACCGAAATGCCGTCTATACTATATTTTCTATTAAGTGTGAACTTAAAAAAATAAATAATAATAAAACGTCCGGCCAACGTGGTAAGCTTGAGGCCGATTCCTCTGAGTCTCTTTCGCCATACTATGCGTATAGTTCGTTCCCCAAAAGTTGACCGATTGTACCGTTAAAATTTACGCGAGCTGACGTCACAAAAGGGTTGGTTCATTCAGCAGAGGGGAGGACGTCATTTTATAACTGGTGTTCCGCGCACGTTTATCTGCGCGAAAAAACAGTTATGAAATGACGCTCTTCCCTCTGCTGTAATGAACGAACCCGTTTGTGATGTTAGCTCTCATTATTTCCAACGGTACCATCCGTCAACTTTTGGCGAACGAACTGTACGTGGGATAACAGAGTGGCCTCATCTTTCAGTGAATTAAAAATGATCGTTGATGATGATATGGAGTCAGGGCTAGCCTTATGGGGGGACGTGGGGAGTCTCCCCCCAATCGGAAAAAACAAGTCCCCCGTGGGAAAATCCGGTTACACTTGGAAAAAAAAAAAAGAATAATTAATTCTTTGGGTAGTTGGAAATTCATGCAATTTCAATTGCAAACTTGGTAAAAATCTAGATTTTCTCAGGGGGGAAAAGATGAATTTTTTTTTTTAGATTATTGAAAAATTTTATGACGTTGGCAAAATCGATAGTTACTTGGAGAAAAAGATCGACTTTTTTGCTTTCTTGGTCGGAAAAATTTGCAATTATATCTGCCCATTTTGTTAGCTATCTCCTTTTCCAATATTGTCTAGTCCAAGGGGCAATTTTGACAAAAACAATTGAAACTTCGGAGCTTAATAGATTAGATTGCATTTCGGTAATCAATGGCACAATCGAAAATTTTTTATATTCGAGAAAAACCAATGACACCGATATTGACAATTTAATTGCCAGTGCAATCGTCTTTGCTAAAAAGCTAAATATTGACGTTGGATACGAATTCCAAAAGCACCATCGGCGAAGGTGTCCACCTACAAAGATGGACGAAACTCCCGGAAGTTAAATCGAATATACTCCGAATAATTTCTACAGAATGGAATTCAACAAAATTTCGGATACCTTAGTCAACGGCCTCCGTGAAAACGTGAATGATTGCACTGACATTATTGCACCTGTATTCAACATCTCCATTAAATTCAGTCAACTTAAGCATACAAAATTTAGAAAACGCCGTAAATTGAATTCCATGTGCTTCAGATAGACCAGATGTTTATGCTCTTGAAGGGGAACTAGAGGTCCTCCTTTCTATGTTCCGAAAAGCAAGCAAGCTAGCTGATTTAATTATCAATTCTGATGAATATAAGCATGTTCTGAAATCAGCTTTCAGACTGATTCAGTATATAATTGTCATCGGATATGGTGTTGCTTCAAACGAACGATCTTTCAATCAATTAAAAATTGTCAAAAACTATTTGAGAACGTCAATGAGTGACGAGCGTTTGAATAATTTATTGCTTTTGAAATGCAATCAAGATTTAACGGACAAAATTGATTTTAATCGATTAGTGAAAATCATGGAGCTCATTAAAAGAACGAAGAATTGAAGTTTTCCTTTAACTATTTTTCTTCTCATTTTATACTTGTCTGCATGGTTGGGTGGCTGGGGCGGACACGGGGGGGACTTGGTGCAGCCGCCTCTATGTGGCAAGTCCTGGATACTGGCTCATAGAATATTTTAAATTCTTCGCGCTTGCTAAGAGCTGCTATAACATTACTTCAATTTCTAGATTATTGGAAGGGGGTTGTTTATTTGACATTAAATATTATCGTTAAATATACATATATGTGTACTTTTTGAAAATGTAAGGAAAATTATCTAGAATTGAAATGACAGAAAGTTGACAGAAATAGAAATAGTAGAAAAACAGTAAAAACTTTTAAAAAAATAAATACAAAAATAAAATAAACAAAATAGCAGTAAATTAGCATGGAAAACACATAAATAAGCTTAACAACTTTTATGAACAATTTATGAATTTATCTTATATGAATTGATTATCCTTCTTTCCATCTAATTTTTTTAATTTCTTTCAATATATATTTTTATGTCTATTTTTTATTTTGTTTCATTTCATATTTTCCTTTTTATAAATTTGCTATATATATATATATAATATTTCCGACGCTTTTGGGTAATTGGAAAATTTTGTGTTTCTTCCCCGCCAATGGAGGTATGCTCGGACCGCCCCTGTATGGAGTTGTAGCTCCGTAAGATGAACCTTCCCTTATTATATTATAATTCTTTATTATGACTCTTTCCCTTATGAAATCGACCATTATGAATCGGATCGTTCATTATGCTAGCGTTTTTTATTTCGTTTGCAATCTGCTGAAACGTAGATCTATTTTTAAAGTGAAATGAATGATGTTAACATTATTAATTCCATACAAAATTTAGCGATAGCCAAATACGACACAGATCGGTAATCACTGAAGAAGAATTCATAAACGGCAAAGAATTTTTTTTTTTTATGTAGTTGGAAACTTAACTTCTAAAGACATTAAAGGGGAAGAAATTAGCCTGGATTTTGAAAACAGTCTTAATATTACTGAATCCTACGGAAATGAAATTATTTTGAAGAAAGATATTGCAGTGGACAATTCTACTGATACAGAAATATGAAGGAAGTTCAGATGAGGCAAAACAAAAAAAGAATTAATTCCCGTCGAAGTGACGAAGTGAAGATAAACAATATTGTTAAATTTTATGTCTTGTAAAAAAAAAAAAAATCCCCAACCCAAAACAGATACCCTATAGTTAACGACAAAAATTACATACGAAGGTTTAAAAAATATTTTTCTGGCAGTGGTAGAAATAAAATGAAATATAATACGATTACACAATTTGTGTTTAAAAAATCGTACGCGCATGGGAACGATATCTGCCACTTCATGACATCTATATAAGAAGATGGGCCACAATGAAATGAAAGGAACAGGGCGTTCATAAATTTTGATGTTTCGAAAATTATATACAATCTCTAAAGAAAAAAGTCTGGAATAGCTACCCGAAAACTGACCAAATATGTCATTTCAAATAATATCAGAAAGAGTGAAAATACTGAAAATAGTACTATTACGCGATTATGAAACATCTTTCGATGTTGGTAACACCAATTGCGGAATCGATAATTGCACAGAATATTTATTTTTGAAGTGCACGCATTTTCATAAACCACTGTATTTTAACCATGTTTACATTCAATATCATTGCCATTATTAATTTGCCTGGAAATTTGTCAGCTTTTGTAAGTTTGGATTATTCAAGTCGAGCATTTACTTTTTTCCCATTATTTTTCGAGTTCAGCTAAATGTCGCCTAATGTAGCGCTATTTTAAAATGTTGAGTGCTTATAAAAAAAAATGAAATTATAAGTTTAACAGAAATTTTACTTCATATTAGTGATAAGGAGGCCAAGACCTTTAAAATGAATTAGGTCACGATGCAAAATACTGGGGACACCAAAAGTAGTGCCTCGTAAGTGGCAAGGGCTCATATCCTTTGGAATACTGTACATCTTGTCACAGCATGACCTCAGTTGTCCATGTGCCACAAAGCCAAAATTACAGGAATAGGATAGGATTGAAACCAACTTGCGCGTGGAAATATTGACCCCGGTTTTAGAAGCGAAGTGAGTTTTTTATAGCTGCCATTAATTTTACACCCCTTTGAATTGTAACCAGCTCAACAGGGTGTGTGTATGTATGGGCTTAAAGAGGTTATATGGGTAAATTGGGAATTGCTTCGATGAATTCCAGAGAAATTTGCGGTTGCATGTAATGTATAAGAAGTGAACATGAGGTGAAATGTGCTTTGCTAATAATTTTGGAACTGCGTTGGTGTGTGTGTTATTGTTATTTTAGGGATGAAATTATTAAGGCGCGTGCCTAAGGTCAAATCAAAGGGATGTTGTTCCTACTCAGTACTTTATAGATTTGTTTGTTTTTGGTTTTACGGCTCCAAGGACTACAGTGGTTATGCTGCGCCGGGACCTACAGTTCCGAGGAATCCAGAACCTTTTAGGGCCTGGGGAGCCAAGCCCAGTTCTGGTAAGGCAGTGCAGTCTTTTGCTTAAAGGATCTCTGAGTAAGCGTTCTTTTTGCACTGCTGGGAGACGAACCTGGATTAGCCGCGCAATAGGAGAACGCGTTACCACACCGCGCCACCGCAGGGCGCGCCTTTTGTAAGAAAAATGGCACTATTGAGAACAGGGTTTCCGCCATTATAATCTAATTTAATTCCCATTTCGCTTATTTAATCAGACGTGGCGAGACTACAGTTATGACCGTAGCATTTAATCATTATGGCACTCATCGTTGAACTAATATGATTTTTAGTTAACTTTAATTTAATAAAAAACTTTCTGTACTTATATATAAAATACGTGAATAATATTAAGTATTGCATCTTTCGCTTTTTGTGTTGTGGTAGTTTTTAACAAGAAATCTCTCGGGATCGGGGCCCCTTAAAGATTGGGGGCTCATGGCGGGCGCCAAATCCGCCACTGAAAAACTAAGAAACATTCATCTATTGTCATGATTAAAGAGTACTTACTTGAGATTGCCCATTGTTCGCCAATACTCGTTGCCACTCGAACCAGATCTCGGGCACACTGACTAGGATAATCCGCTGGATTAAGCTTGCGACCATCGTAACCCTGATAGGAGATAATCTCTTTCATTTCATCTTCAGAAAATATGGGATCTGATCGCTTATTGCCAGTTCGGGGGTATCCGATCGCGTGACGTAGTTTCTCCGCAACAGCATGCTGTAGCTGCAGCCCGAATTCTTCGTCTTTAATTCCAGCCGCAACGGTACCAAACAACAAAGCGCAAATTAGAACAATCAAACGCATGTCTGATGTTTACGCGATGTACAAACGCAGGAAAATGGTTGCGTATTAGAAACGCAAGCTTTTTATTCCTTTGAGGAAACGGCGCTTATCAGGGAATGACGTTGTTTTATCGTGACAACGTTGCTTTACTAGCGGACAATACATTTCTATTGACACGCCAACGCAAAATTACATAATTTGAAGAACAATCTGAAAGTGGGGGACAAGGTCCGTAATTAGACGCTTTTCACATGGGGGGCTTAAATTTCGTTAATGTTTTGATGTATTTTATTAATATTGGTAGCGCTGAATAAAGTATTCATGACGACGGACCAGAATATAATAAAATTATCTATGTTTATTTCTAATTTTCTCCGCTTTAATGGGAGAATGATGTCGGCTGATGTGATCAGCGCTTTGAAGAATTGCAATGTGGCCGACGCAGTCGGCGCCTGAGTTACAACTAGTTAATACAACAATTTTCCGCAAGGTGGCGGTACAAAGCATAAAAATGGTAGAACTGTTTTATAAGACTTAACATACTCCGCGCGTTGAAATTTACATAAATTTCAAATCAAAATTTCTAGACTACAAGCAAAAGAATTATACAAAATATCTACAATACTTAACAAAACAGTTATGTACGAATATGACAAGTAATAAAAAATTCAACAAGTCTTAATTGGTAATAAACATATCTTTGCAAGGCCTCGTTTTACAATTCCATGAGCAGTTTTTACAATCACTACTCTAACCCTTTTATCCGCACCAAGCACAACTTCTTGAATTCTGCCTAGACACCATTTGTATGGTGGCAAATTGTCTTCCTTTATTAACACCATTGAATATGGAGCAACATTTTCCTTTTCAAATTGCCATTTATG
>QLNU02000964.1:44891-62757 GCA_006491805.2 Dysdera silvatica | reverse complement strand
AAATCACAGATTTTATTCCAAATCACAAATTAGATATCTCGAAAGTTAAATTACCCAGCAAAATTAAATTAGCGGATCCCACATTTTGTGTTCCAGGCAAAGTCCACCTATTAATAGGTTGCGAGTTATTCTTCGAATTATTGAAGCCCGAAAGGCTTCGAATTGAAAACGAGTCATTACTGCTACAAAATACAGTGTTTGGTTATTTAGTTACAGGAAGTTTAACTCAATTTTTCCCAAATTCATTTTCTGGCTTTATTTCAGAACAGGATAACCTAGACATTACGGTAAAGAAATTTTTCGAATCGGAATCTTTTCCCGGTGATAATAATGAAAGTTTAAAAAATACTAAAAGTGTACAACAACAATTTTGTGAAGAACATTTTGTTCAAACTCACACAAGAGATGAAACCGGAAGGTACATTGTAAAGTTACCGATAAAGGATAATGCGCGATCTAAATTAGGATATTCTAGGGAAAACGCAGAAAAGCGATTAAATCTTCTTTGGAAAAGATTAGATGAACACAAGGACATGGCTAACTTGTATAAGGAATTTATGAATGAATATTCGATACTTCATCATATGGAGAAAATTGAGGACAATAAATGTTCTCACAACCAAACTGAATATTATATTCCACACCATGCAGTTTTCGCCCCGATAGTGCGTCTACTCCTCTGAGAGTGGTCTTCGATGCCTCTGCAAAATCAAGCAGTGGTATTTCACTTAACTCCATATTGTTAAACGGAGGTACTATACAACAGGATTTTTTTCAATTGTGACGCGTTTTCGAAAGCATTTATTTGCATTTAGTGCAGACATCACTAAAATGTATAGACAAATACTTGTCGATCCTTCGATAGAGACTTACAAAGAATTCTATGGAAGTCAAGTCGTTTTGCCCCAATTGAGATTTATAGACTGAAAACAGTGACATATGGAACGTCTTGTGCACCGTTCCTGGCTACAAGAACATTAAGGGCGTTAGCGGAAGATGAATGTAAAGACTTTCCCAATGCAGCTGATGTGACTTGCAACGACGTATATATGGATGATATACTGTAAGGTGCAGCGACCCTAGAAGAAATAAAACAGTTACAGCTTCAACTTGTTCAACTATTGAAACGAGGAGGAATGGAACTATACAAATGGGTGTCAAATCATCCACAGCTATTCCAAGACAACCCCAATTTGGAATACGCATTTGATTCGCAGCACGATACAGTGAAAACTCTAGGAATGCTCTGGCGACCTCAGTCAGATTACTTCACTTTCAAGGTAGCTACAAACCTCCAGGATAGCTTCACAAAACGGGACGTCTTATCTACAATAGCAAGACTGTTCGATCCATTAGGTCTCATCGGACCCGTGATATCTAGAGCTAAAATCTTCTTACAAAGACTCTGGACACTTAAACTAAATTGGTCGGATCCAATCCCTTCAAAGGAAACTAAAGACTGGATCAACTTCCTGACACAACTTTCCGAGATAAACAAATTACAAATACCTAGACATGTTGTTGTTGCCAATGCCATCAAAATTGAGCTTCATGGCTTCTGCGATGCTTCAGAACGGGCCTTCGGTGCAGTCACCTACCTGCGCTCAACCAGTGATCAAGGAGTTGTTCAGACCTCACTGTTGTGCAGCAAATCCAAGGTAGCGCCCATAAAGCAATTGACAATTCCTCGTTTGGAATTATTTGCAGCATTACTTCTCTCACGACTTGTGTCAAGGGTAATACCTATCCTTCAGCTACAATTCACCCACATATACATGTGGACAGATTCTACCATTACATTGGCCTGGATCAACACACCTCCTGACAAACTTAAAACATTTGTGGCAAATAGAGTTTCAGAAATTCAGACTCTATGTAAAGACTATAAGTGGAAGCACGTTTCTACACGTGATAATCCAGCTGACATTATTTCACGAGGAACAGCAGCTAATGAGCTTCAATCCAACTCATTATAGTGGACTGGTCCCACTTTCTTGATTTCGGACATTCCAGATCCAATGGAAATTCCTTGCTTAGGCAATGATGACTTCAAAATTGAACTCAAGAAATCATGTAGCGATTTAGTGTTAAGTGTACACGAGAACAATAACTTTGCTAATATTTAAAAAGTCATTAATAATGATTTTACTAAACTTTGTCGCATTTTAAGTTATGTTTTCAGATTTTTACATAATTTGAAGAATCCCAAGGAGCCATGTACTGACCCATTAACCCACTCAGAAGTATGTAAGTCATCGAAAACCCTAGTAAAACTTGTCCAAGAAGCGGAATTTGTAAAGGAAATTTCAATATTAAGCAAGGGTGATCATTTAAAGAAAAGTCAGGTAAGAAATCTTTGCCCTTTCTTAGACAAAGATAACATTCTTCGAGTAGGTGGTCGATTACAAAATTCAGGTTTAAATCTAAATCAAAAACATCCGAAGTTACTGCCTGCTAAGCATAAATTAACAAAAATTGTAATGGAATATTTCCATAAGAAAAACATACATATCGGTCCCCAATCATTATTACATTGTGTGAGACAGGAATTTTGGCCTTTAGGGGGAAGAAATCTGGCTAGAAAAATCGTTCACGAATGCATTGTTTGCTTTAAAAATAATCCCAAAACTGCTGAACAATTATTAGGTAATCTTCCATCCGAGAGAGTTAATCAAAACCCCCCATTTTACAATTGCGGAATTGATTTCTGTGGGCCATTTCTAATTAGATATAAAGGCCAACGAAAGGGAATATTTCAAAAAGTGTATGTTGCCATATTTATATGCTTAGCTACCACGGCCATTCATTTAGAAGTAGTCACTGATCTGACCTCAAATGCTCTGATTGCAACACTTAAACGTGTTTTTGCAAGACGTGGAAAATGCTCGTCTATATTAACAGATAATGCTAAGAATTTCGTAGTTCTAATTCTGAATTAAAAAGGCTACATAATTTGATGAGTAAACCCTCTGAAAATTTAGCTCACTACTTAACCTCAGAAAATATCAATTGGAATTTCATTCCACCAAGATCTCCAACATTCGGGGGAATTTGGGAAAGTGGAATAAAATCATTTAAACACCATTTACAAAGAACAATTGGTGCAGTTAAATTAACCTTGGAAGAATTTCTTACTGTTACTACTCAAATCGAAGGCATACTAAACAGCAGACTTTTATTACCCATGTCTTCTGACCCAAATGATTTTGAGACACTCACACCTGGACATTTAATTGGTCGTCCACTTAATTCTGTTCCTGAACCAAACTTAATTGAAAAAAATGATAATTACTTATCTCGTTGGCAAAGAACAACAAAATTAATGCAAATTGTTTGGAAAAAATGGAGTAACGATTATTTAAATCATTCACAACTTCGACATAAATGGCAATTTGAAAAGGAAAATGTTACTCCATATTCAATGGTATTAATAAAGGAAGACAATTTGCCACCATACAAATGGTGTCTATGCAGAATTCAAGAAGTTGTGCTTGGTGCGGATAAAAAGGTTAGAGTAGATATTGTAAAAACTGCTCATGGAATTGTAAAACGAGGCCTTGCAAAGATATATTTATTACCAATTAATACTTGTTGAATTTTTTTTAATTACTTGTCATATTTGTATATAATTGTTTTGTTAAGTATTGTAAATATTTTGTATAATTGTTCTGTTAAGTATTATAAATATTTTGTATAATTCTTTTGCTTGTAGTCTAGAAATTTTGATTTGAAATTTATGTAAATTTCAACGCGTGGAGTATGTTAAGTCTTATAAAACAGTTCTACCATTTTCATGCTTTGTACCGCCACCTTGCGGAAAATTGTTGTATAAACCAGTTGTAATTCAGGCGCCGACTGCGTCGGCCTCATTGCAATTCTTTAAAGCGATGATTTCATCAGCCAACACCATTCTCCCATTAACGCGGAGAAAATTAGAAATAAACATATATAATTTTATTATATTTTTGTCCGTCGTCATGAATACTTTATTCAGCGCCACCAATATTAATAAAATACATCAAAACATTAACGAAATTTAAGCCACCCCCCTCATGTGAAAAGCGTCTAATTACGGACCTTGTCCCCCACTTTCAGATTGTTCTTCAAATTAGGTAATTTTGCGTTGTCGTGTGACCATAGAAATGTATTGCCCGCTGGTAAAGCAACGTTGTCACGATAAAACAACTTCAATCCCTGATAAGCGCCGTTCCTCAAAGGAATAAAAAGCTGGCGTTTCAAATGCGCAACCATTTGCCTGCGTTTGTACAGTCGCGTAAGCATCAGACATGCGTTTGATCGTTCTAATTTGCGCTTTGTTGTTTGGTACCGTTGCGGCCGGAATTAAAGCCGAAGAATTCGGGCTGCAACTACAGCATGCTGTTGCGGAGAAACTACGTCACGCTATCGGATACCCCCGAACTGGCAATAAGCGATCAGATCCCATATTTTCTGAAGATGAAATGGAAGAGATTATCTCCTATGAGGGTTACGATGGTCGCAAGCTTAATCCAGCGGATTATCCTAGTCAGTGTGCCCGAGATCTGGTTCGAGTGGCAACGAGTATTGGCGAACCATGGGCAATCTCAAGTAAGTACTCTTTAATCATGACAATCGATGAATGTTTCTTAGTTTTTCAGTGTCGGATTTGGCGCCCGCCACGAGCCCCCAATCTTTAAGGGGCCCCGAGCTCAAGGGATTCCTAGTTAAAAACTGCCACAACACAAAAAGCGAAAGATTCAATATTTAATATTATTCATGCATTCTACGTATATAAGTACAGAAAGTTCTTTTATTAAATTAGAGCTAATTAAAAATCATATTAGCTCAACAATGAGTGCAAAACGATTAAATGCTTCTTTCAGAACTATAGTTTTGCCACTTAAAATTAAATAAGAAAAATGAGAATTAAATAAAATTATAATGGCAGAAACCCTGTTCTCAATAGCGCCATTTTTCTTACAAAAGGCGCGCCCTGCGGTGGCGCAGTGTGGTAACGCGTTCTCCTATTGCGCGGCTAATCCGGGTTCGACTCCCAGCAGTGCAAAAAGAACGCTTACTCAGAGATCTCATAAAGATCGCACTGCTCACTGTAGTCCGGGGTTTGGTTCCCCAGGCCTTAAGAGGTTCGGATTCCTCGGAAAACAGTAGGTCCCGGCGCAGCATGACCACTGTAGTCTTTGAGCCGTAAAACCAAAAAACAAACAAAACAAATCTTATAAAAGGCTGAGTAGAAAAATGACTTTGATTTGACCTTTAGGCACGCGCCTTAATACTTATCCCGTATACATACACACACCAACGCAGTTCCCAAAATTATTGGGGGGCAAAGCACATACTATAAACATTTATACATTACAGGTAAAACTGCAATTTATTTCGAATTATCGGTTGTGCGCGGGCTCTACGGGCCCATATAACTCTTAAGCCTATGTATACACACACACTTGAGCGCGAGTATACTAAAGGGTAATTGGACGAGAAGAGAAAATCATTGCTTAAACAATATTTCCACGCGCAAGTTGGTTTCAATCCTATCCTATTCCTGTAATTTTGGCTTTGTGGCACATGGACAACTGAGGTCATGCTGTGACAAGATGTACAGTATTCCAAAGGATATGAGCCCTTGCCACTTACGAGGCACTACTTTTGGTGTCCCCAGTATTTTGCATCGTGACCTAATTCATTTTAAAGGTCTTGGCCTCCTTATCACTAATATGAAGTAAGATTTCCGTTAAACTTATAATTTCATTTTTTTTATAAGCACTCAACATTTTAAAATAGCGCTACATTAGGCGACTTTTAGCTGAACTCGAAAAATAATGGGGAAAAAGTAAATGCTCGACTTGAATAATCCAAACTTACAAAAGCTGACAAATTTCCAAGCAAATTAATAATGGCAATGATATTGAATGTAAACATGGTTAAAATACAGTGGTTTATGAAAATGTCTGCACTTCAAAAATAAATATTCTGTGCAATTATCGATTCCGCAATTGGTATTTCCAACATCGAAAGATGTTTCATAATCGCGTAATAGTACTATTTTCAGTATTTTCACTCTTTCTGATATTATTTGAAATGACATATTTGGTCAGTTTTCGGGTAGCTATTCCAGACTTTTTTCTTTAGAGATTGTATATAATTTTCGAAACATCAAAATTTATGAACGCCCTGTTCCTTTCATTTCATTGTGGCCCATCTTCTTATATAGATGTCATGAAGTGGCAGATATCGTTCCCATGCGCGTACGATTTTTTAAACACAAATTGTGTAATCGTATTATATTTCATTTTATTTCTACCACTGCCAGAAAAATATTTTTTAAACCTTCGTATGTAATTTTTGTCGTTAACTATAGGGTATCTGTTTTGGGTTGGGGATTTTTTTTTTTTTTACAAGACATAAAATTTAACAATATTGTTTATCTTCACTTCGTCACTTCGACGGGAATTAATTCTTTTTTTGTTTTGCCTCATCTGAACTTCCTTCATATTTCTGTATCAGTAGAATTGTCCACTGCAATATCTTTCTTCAAAATAATTTCATTTCCGTAGGATTCAGTAATATTAAGACTGTTTTCAAAATCCAGGCTAATTTCTTCCCCTTTAATGTCTTTAGAAGTTAAGTTTCCAACTACATAAAAAAAAAAAATTCTTTGCCGTTTATGAATTCTTCTTCAGTGATTACCGATCTGTGTCGTATTTGGCTATCGCTAAATTTTGTATGGAATTAATAATGTTAACATCATTCATTTCACTTTAAAAATAGATCTACGTTTCAGCAGATTGCAAACGAAATAAAAAACGCTAGTATAATGAACGATCCGATTCATAATGGTCGATTTCATAAGGGAAAGAGTCATAATAAAGAATTATAATATAATAAGGGAAGGTTCATCTTACGGAGCTACAACTCCATACAGGGGCGGTCCGAGCATACCTCCATTGGCGGGGAAGAAACACAAAATTTTCCAATTACCCAAAAGCGTTGAAAATATTATATATATATATATATATATATATATAAGTATATAATATAATATATAATAGTAAATATATATATATATATATATATATATATATATAGCAACATTCTAACTTCAAATATTGCAGGTATATATGTATCATACCGACAGAGGTTGAAAACGGAAAATCAAACAGTTACACACCAAAGGGAAACAACATATCAAGCTCATCATGGGGGATTTCAATGCAAGAATTGGACAACAGGAACAAGGAGAGACATCGGTTGGTAAATACGGATATGGGGAAAGGAATGAACGTGGCGATCAACTCATCGAATTTGCAGAAGCTGAAAATCTTAGCATCATGAATTCATTTTTTAAGAAGAAACCGCAAAGAAAATGGACATGGAAACACCCCAATGGAGGAACCAGCGAAATTGACTATATCCTGGCAAACAAGAAATCAATTATTGAAGATTGCAGCGTACTGAACAGATTTAATACTGGAAGTGATCATCGAATGGTGAGATGTAAAGTGCACTTAAATACTAAATTAGAACGACAGAAGCTCATTAGGAAACAAGTAAGTAAGAGGGTGGATCTAATGAAACTGAAAGTAAATACCGAGGCATTCAAGTTGGAATTAAAAAATCGCTTTTCTGCACTGGAAGGACTTATTGAAGAAGTTGACATCTCAGAAGCAAATGAAAACATTGTTAAGACAATAGTTGAAACTGCTGGGGAAATTGGTGGTGTAACCTGTAAAAAGCACAATAGCAAATTATCTGAGAAGACGAAACAGCTCATGAAAAGGCGAAGAGATATGAAGGTGGACAATCGAAATACCAGTTCCAGGATTGAGTACATAGAACTTTGTAAAACTCTGCGCAAAAGCATGAAAGAAGACATAAGAAAATTCAACTGTGAGTTAGTAAGGAAGGCCATTGAAAATAACAAGAGCCTTAGGGTTGTTAAAGGAAGTTTATCTGTTGGGAAGAAACACATCATTGCATTAAAAGGAGAGGATGGCACCGTAACAAGAAATAGGGAAGAAATACTTAGAAGAGTTGAAGAATTCTACAAAAAACTATATGAAAGTAACAGTGGATTAAACGAAGACTCTGAGATAGTCGAAGGAACAGCTCCTAAAATCTTAAAAGAAGAAGTTTCATTTGCAATAAAAAGTATGAAGAAAGGAAGAGCCCCTGGCGATGATGGCATTACATTAGATATCCTAAAAGAAGCTGGAGAATATGTAGAAGACATACTTGCAAAATTCTTTACCAAATGTCTTAACAGCGGTAACATACCAAACCAATGGGATTCTGCAACAGTAATTCTTTTGCATAAAAAAGGTGATAAAGAGGATTTGAAAAATTACCGACCAATTAGCTTGTTACCTGCTATTTATAAAATCTTCACAAAAGTGCTAACACATCGCCTGCAGAAAAAATTAGATGCAGCTCAACCAAGAGAACAAGCTGGATTTCGAAGTGGATTCAGTACAGTGGACCATATTCAAGTATTAAGAGAATTAATTGAAAGAACACATGAATATGAACTTCCATTGTGTGTTGCATTTATTGACTATGAGAAGGCCTTTGACTCTATTAAAACATCAGCAGTCATCAACTCTTTAAGATCAACAGACATTGAGGATGTGTACATTGACATGGTGAAACGTGTGTATAAAAATGCAAGTGCAAAATTTCGGTTACATAAAGATACCAAAACTATCAAAATTGGTAAAGGTGTGAGGCAGGGAGATACCATTTCTCCAAAACTTTTTACTTCAGCTTTACAGATGATTTTTCAGCAGATAAATTGGAATAACAAGGGAATAAAAATAAATGGTGAATATTTAAATCATTTGCGGTTTGCTGATGACATTGTTATTTTTTCAACGAACCCATCAGAACTCCAAGACATGGTACAGGAGCTCTCAACTAGAAGTAAAGAAGTTGGACTCAAGATGAACCTACAAAAAACTAAGATCATGTTCAATAATTTTGTAGAGGAAACAAAAATACAAGTTGACAACATTGAGCTAGAAATTGCTGATTCATATATTTACCTTGGCCAGCTGATTTCAATGGATGGCAACATTATGAAAGAACTCAACAGACGTATTAAACTTGGCTGGAGTGCATTTGGAAGAAACAGTTTTATCCTGAAGGGGAAATTGCCTTTGTGTCTAAAAAGAAAGGTCTTCAACCAGTGTGTATTGCCAGTCCTCTCTTATGGATCAGAGACATGGAGTCTAACAGTTGGAGCAATACGAAAGTTACAGACAACGCAAAGGAGCATGGAGAGGTGCATGCTTGGAATAACTAGGAGAGATCGAAAAAGAAACACTTGGGTGAGAGAGCAAACTAGAGTAGAGGACATCATTGTTAAAGTAAAAGGGCTGAAATGGCGATGGGCTGGGCATATTGCAAGAAGAACTGATCAACGATGGACAACAGAAATTCTGAACTGGATTCCAAGAGACCACCGAAGACCTAGAAAACGTCCTCAAACTAGATGGGTGGATGAAATAAGAAAACAGGTTGGGGTGACGTGGAAACGAATGGCCCAGGATAGACTTGTGTGGAAAGCATTTGGAGAGACCTTCATCCAGCAGTGGATAGATAATGGTTGAATATGATGATGATGATGATGATGATATATATATATATATAGTAAAGACCAAGTGATCGCAACAAGGAACAATCAGAAATTCATCCAGAGAAAAGACATAGAAAGCGACAAATGCAGACACTGTCATGCGGCATCGGAGACAATCCAACACGTGATGGCAGGATGCAAGATCCTTGCGCAGTCAGACTACAAACATAGACACGATCAAGTAGCGAAAATAGTCCACCAGAAATTGGCAGCGAATGCTGGCTTTCTGACAGAAAAATGCCCGTACTACAAATATGAGCCAGAGACCGTGCATGAGAACGAAACACACAAGCTTTACTGGGATAGAGCAATCATAACAGACAAGACAGTCCCACATAACCGTCCTGACATAACCCTCGTCGATAAATCGAATAAGACCACGTACTTAATCGACATAGCAGTACCCAACACCAATAACATACAGACAACCTACACAACGAAAATCACCAAGTACCAAGATCTCAGACATGAAGTACGAGATATATGGGGTATGGAAAAGATCTTCATCATCCCGTTAGTCATCTCAGCAACAGGGATAGTACCAAAAACGCTTGCGACGAATTTGGAGATACTCAACATTGACCCAAACACCTACATTGAAATACAAAAAGCCACAATCCTAAACACGTGTCACATTGTCAGGAAGTTTCTAGACATGGCACATTAAGAAGTGATGTAAAAAGAGGCTTGGGAACATGGCGCTCTGCCCGTCCCAAAGCCTGTTTCCGCCAAGAATGGGCGAGGAAAACTTAGCAAATTTATAAAAAGGAAAATATGAAATGAAACAAAATAAAAAATAGACATAAAAATATATATTGAAAGAAATTAAAAAAATTAGATGGAAAGAAGGATAAGCAATTCATATAAGATAAATTCATAAATTGTTCATAAAAGTTGTTAAGCTTATTTATGTGTTTTCCATGCTAATTTATTATTTTTATGCTAATAATTTATTTTTGTAGTCAACTCATTGTCTACAGGGGGCGGAATGTTGGGGGCCACTTTTATGTAACCCCCTTCAGGGATTTGTGAAGGGATCTGGTTAGTGTTTTGTGAACACACTTTAAGAGCAACCACCTTGCTTTGAGATGTGTGACCAGCGGCGTAGGGTGGGTTGCTAGCACCCGAGGCAGGTTAAATATTGTGCCTGCTAATATCCGTTACACTTCCCTTCACTAGTCAAATATTGAAATTATGCGCCCCCGAAGAATTTTGTAGGCTTTCCGCCTCGGTGGCAGCTTTCCCACGCTACGCCACTGTGTGTGACGTCATAGCACAGTTGGTCATGTAGCTTCGATTTCTAAGTTTGATGGTCTTGATTTTTTTTCAGTGATAGATGCGGATGGCAAGATACCTGCCGGAGTTTTGTATGGCAATATTGCATGGCCAGGTTCTGTTAGAGAATGCCATGCGGTTCAAGCACCGCCAGACCCAACCGGCAAGCAAAGCGTTTTCGGTGGTAAATATTGCACATTATCATGGAGGATAGCTATCTTAGTAAGTAATTTGTAAATACGCTTATTATTATTATTATTATTATTTGATGCATCAAAACGTGTTTTACAATTGGATCTGTTCCTTCCCGTTCATGTGAACACGGGGTAGAGGTTACGTTGAAAAGACATCTACAACCCAATCCAAACTTACGGAACATGTACTTCAACGTACAATCAACAAAAAAATTGGCTATTAATACTTTAAAAGGGCAAACGATTTCAATAAGCCTAATATCCATATACTTTTTTTAGTTTGTTTCCATGTAACAAAGGTGACCTGTGATTATAAGCGTAACTTGGGGTTAAATATAGCGTAAACTGGAGGAGGGGGGGGGAATTGTATGGGGAAAAGTACGATTTTGCTTCTTTTCTAAAAAAAAAATGGGGAACCAAGTATCACCTTGCACTCGCCAGATTATGCCTATGGCGGTGATCATGCTGCGCCAAGAAAATTTTTCCAAGGAACTTGAATCCTTTCCAAACTGTAAATTTGTAGGAAAAAAACTCGCAAGCGTGGAGTACCTGCTGGAATCATACTCTAATTATTGGTATAGTAGCTAAGGATGGTACCATCCTAGGACTGAATATAGATTTAATGAAATATATATTGACATTAGTGGAGTTAAAATTTGTTAGGACGAATACCAAGGGGGGAACAGAAAAATCTGTTCGTATTAACAGTAATTTGTCTTATCCGGAAAGTATAGTATGCTATACAATCTGACGGAACTTCAGAAAACGGTTCGTATTAAAAGTAATTCGTCTTAAGCATGTTCGTCTTAACTAGAATGGACTGTAATTATGTATTATCACTGTTTTTTGAATGTTCTTTATGAAGGTTTCGCTCGCTTCTTAATTAAAATCAATTTATGTACCTTATTTTTCTCATGCTAAACTTTCTACCGGTATTATTTATTTTTAATTATAATATATTATATTCAGTAAAATACCTCATCTGTAAAATAACACATTTTTGATTATGTATTTAATAATGTAAATAGTAATTACTGCATATTTTTATTTATATAGGCTATCTCTTCCGGTTTATGTGTTCCGGACAGCTGTAAGGAATCCGACTTCTTTAATGCAACTAACGCTAAACTCCTGCAAATGAGTAAGTTCTTACCAAAGCCTTAAATTTCTTCCTATTTCAACGTACACTGAAAGAACAGTTTATTGTATATACTAGGCTAGCAACGAGTGAACTCTTGATTCTAGAGCAATGTTAATATGTCGAGGCATAGATTCCACGTCGTCTTGGAAATGGGAGGGTAAAATTGCCGACCAAGAATTTCGAATACCCAGTCGATTGTCATCCACAGTTCTTAGTTATCGATTTTGGTTTCAAACTTGTCTACCAACTTCGTCTCATAAATGACTAACGAGGTTCGAAGATAGGAGAAGCATTTTACAGTGGTAAACTTAGACCTCCTCTCATATGGTCAGTTGATACTCACTCAGGACCTCACATGGTGTGAGACATCATTCTGTTAAAGGACATCATTTTACTGTGAAACGGCTAGTTTGTTTGTTTGGCTTTTTTATGGCGCAAGAGCATCTGGGCTATACTGCGCCAGGAAAGGCTAGTCATGAAAGGATTTAGGTATATGAGCGGTTAATATATTCACGTGGCTGTAGCCAGTGCTGGAGTTCTTTAGGGAGTTTTTTAGTATCAAAGAATTCATTGATGCCTGTGTGAACGCATCCCAGAATATTGTACACTTGCCGTCGTCTGTAATACTGCAACCCAGAAGACAGGGCCACATAGTCTTATTTGATCTCTGCCCCCACGCATCTTTCGGCTTAGGTGTTATAATTAGGCAATGAACTCATCAGTCCAGATTAATTGCCTCTAGTCTTTTCTCACCTTTCAGTGTGTTCGCATTTAACGTCGTGATGTTTTCTATCACGTTGTATTGATTGACGATTCCGGATGGGCGTCTTCTTTAATAGCCCATTCGTGATATCATATCACACCCTTACGACGAAAGTGTTACAACTCAAAATTCGGTGAAAATTACTTAATGTTACAAACAGTGCTGCATTTTGCCATGCAAAATGTTAGGTCATAAGTTATTCGGGTTGCCAGTAGTTGGCACATGTCATTAGATGAACGCAACGTCCCTCTATTTAGCCAGAATTTTTTGTTTTTTGAAGATTGGGATTTTTTGAGTTGTAACACTTTCGTTGCAAGGGTGCGATATGTTATATCGTTTTAAATAATATGGTTATTAAATATATCGTCCATAATAATGTGGGACGGCGTTTTCAAAGGTTTCAGAAAGCACAATGATCAGTACTTGCACATGGACTGCAACATATTTATTAATAAAACACTCTTTTTACACCAACCAACATACTACAAACTTCCGACTCATCTGGATCTTTATTCCATTCTGACTCTCTCAATGCAACATTTCCCTCTTATTTTTCGACTCGAGATCGCGATGTTTGCCTACCTTAATCTTATGTTGATGCCATCCAAGCAAGCAAAACAACTAAAGGAATCCAATTCCTGCATTCGGCCCTCCTGATTGCCTCTTCGTCCGCGAAGAGCTGGAAGCAAGAATAAAAACAAACAAAGCTATGAATAAAACAATGCACGGATCGTGATCAAGTTCTTAAGATACTCACAAGTTTTACTCTACTTCAACGATCTACCGTTTTGGAGTAATTGAGAATTAAGTCGATTCACCCTCGGACCAGGGTTTCCTAAACTCGGCTGCGGATGAAGGTATGGCGGGCCCTTCATGTTGACCTACTGTGACTACTTCATACCTGTCATGACTCTTAATTTTAGTCACGCGGTATGGACCAAAATACTTGATACGTAATTTCAAGCCGCTGCCGAACTGTGTTCTCTTGATGGCAAGCAGGTTTCCCTTTTTGTACTGATGAGCAGCCTTCCTGCGCCGGTTATATATCTCTCTTTATTTTCTTCCTGTGTTTTCAGTATATTTTGCTTGGCATCATCCCTCATCTTCTCTCTTTCGTCCCACTTGTATTCTTTCATTTCCTCTTCAAAAGTCTCTCTCTGATGAAGAGGTGATCTTGTGTTTTCATTTTTACTCTTGTCAAGAGTTCAAACGGTGACCACTTTGTGCTGCGTGAAACCGAACTGTTTAATATTGTTTTGCAGATCGTCAACATGTTTATACCATTTGGTAGGATCAGTAATAGATAGCTTCGTGAGAACTGGTATGAGTACTCCATGGATTTTTTCCACCTGACCATTACCTTTAAGCATACCAGTTGTTACCGATACATGTTTATCCCTTCACTAGAGCAGTATTCGTTAAATTCTTTAGACGTAAATGTTGTTCCCTTACCAGATATGATCCTAGCTGGATTCCCGAAAGATTTTTGTTGTAATTTATCAAAAGCATCTCGTGATGATATAGATTTAACTGGGTATAACCACGTGAATTTAGTGAAAGCCTCGATGACAGTAAATATGTGTTGGTAATTTTTATTGGTAGAGAGTAAAAGTCCTATGAAATCTACATGGTAGGTGCTTAACTGCAAATCTTTTGGAATAGGATTTAAAAACCCTTCCAGCGTCCTGGATTTCTTGTTGGCAAGAATGCATTGAAGGCAATTTTTAATTACATTTTCAGCACATTTCCTCAACGGGGGTATATAGAATTCGCGCTTTACCATTTCTTCCGTTTTCGCTACAGCGAAGTGGCCTTTCTCGTGCGCTTTTACGAATAATTTCGGTTTGCACAGATCTTGGGATTACTACCAGTTCTCTACAGTCATCGTATTTATAAAGGATGTTATTTTTCACGGAGTACTCTCCGGCTGTATTATTTTCAAGTAGTTTCTTCATTGTATTCACGAATTCATCTTCCTCCTGAGCCGTACTTATTCGATGTGTAACGCTTTGGTCTATACTAATCATCATGACTGGATATCTGCTCAGTGCATCTACATGTTTCATTTGTCGACTTGGCCGATGTATTATTTCATACTTAAAATCTTCTAAGAATAATGCCCATCTAGCTACCTTCGTCGTTAGATCTTTTTGTCTATGGTTTTTCGAAAAGCCGAACGATCTGTTACTATCTTCAAGCTTTCTCCCAACAAGTATACTCTGAATTTCTTTACAGCTTCAATGATGGCCAAAACTTCTAATTCATAACTACTGTATTTTTCTTCTGCTACCTATGTTTTCTTACTCATATAGTGAATTGGATGGTATTCTCCCTTGTTAGACTGCTGTAACAATATCGCTCCATAGCCATGTTTGCTAGCGCCGGTGTGCAATTCTATCTTATTTCCTGGTCTAAAAAGGTGTAGAACAGGTTGGATAGCCAGTTCCAAGTCTGTCAAGTTCCAGTCTCTTTCAGTTCCAAGAATGCATTTTTTTTGTTGGACATCGAATACGAATTTAGCTGGCTTTCTCAATAGATTGCTTAAGGGTTTGGCAATCTGAGCATACCTTGGTATGAATTTCCGGAAATAACCTGTCAGGCCTAAAAACTTTGGATATCGTGGATTGTTTTCGGTTCGGGAAATTTCTTTACGGCTGTTTTCAGGGGAGAGGGTCTGACAGTTCCGTCCTCGATGATATGACCTAGAAATGCAACTATACTCTTGAGGAATTGGCATTTTTGGAAGTTTATTTCTAACCCATACCTTGCTGCAGTTTCCAACACTCTTTTCAGTTTGTTCATTCCGTCGTCTTCAGCAGCTGAGAGGATCATGACATCGTCCATGTATACTATTACGGCACTTTCCTTCATCAGGTCTCTGAACACGTGATATACGTAGCGTTGAAATACGCCCGGACTATTTGATAACCCGAACAGTACGTTTAGATATTGATACTGACCCTCATGTGTCAAAAACGAGGTGTACTTTCTGCTTCCTTCTTCCACGTCGTCATGAAAAAATCTGTTCTTCAGGTCGATTGTGTGAGTACTTCCGCATTGTGTAACTTGTCCAATATGTCTTCGATTAGCGGTAACGGGAATCTATATTTCAAAATTTTTTTGTTCAGTTGTCTATAATCTATATATAACCTAGTTCCGCCGTCTTTTTTCTTTACAAGTACTATGGCACTAGAATAGTCTGAAGAACTACGTCTATTATTCCGTCATTGAACCACATCTTTGTTTGTGCTTCTACTTCTCGTTTTTCTGACACGTTTTTCTGACACGGTTAATCGTCTAGGTCTGTGAAATATGGGTGTCTCGTCTGTTACGACTATTCGCATCTTCATTCGGTCTGTTTGATTTTGTTAGGTATGTAATTCTGCAAAAGTGCGAGAATGGTTTGTCGCTTTCCTATCTTTAATATGGTTTAAGTCATTCTCGTTGGTGGTATTGATAGCTAAACCACTGATGTGTAGCAAACTACCTCCCTATATTTTTCTCTTTATTTCTACGCTATGCTCGGTGACATGCACATAAGCTTGTTGTAGAAGCTCAGTTCCAACGATCATGTCAAAGTTTAGTGCATCATTCGCTACCAAGTGGAACAGTAACTCAAAATCTTCGTTATGGATATTAAATAACTATGTGGATGACCCCTTAGTTATAGTCTGATTGGAACCAATACCAGATAGGATTAGTAAGTTACTCGAAAGCCGAGGTTCTCCCAGCTTGCGACAAATGTCTTCTCGAATGATATTGATGTCGCTCCCCATGTCGATCAGTCGTTCGAACTTAAGAGTTCTCTATGATTATTGATTTGCACATTTTACTCGACTGTTTTGTTGTGGTGATACTGACGTCTTTTCTTTCATTCTCATCCGTGCACTGGTTAGCGCGATGTCCATAATTGTTGCATTTGAAACACTTAGTTCCTCTATTTCTGCGTGGGCATTCGTTCGATTTATGATTTTGTTCCCCTCAATTGTAATACCGCACCTTGTCTCTTTTTCCTGCAATGTTTCTTTGCTTGACACTGGGTCTTACATCTGGTCTAACATCTCCATGTTTGAATCGTGGATTTGCATCTGGTACAAAGTTGTTTCTGTGTCTGAAGTAAGAACCGATATCATGCTTTGGTTTCGTTCCTCTGGCATCTGTCTTAATTTTGTCGTAAATTTTAAGTTTTTCTCTAAACGTCTTCATGTCACTTGCTTCATATAGAATCACTTTATTAATTGTGAGGTCGTTGATTCCCGCAACGATATATTCTCTTGGCGATTCATCCTCGATATTGTCCTGGCTTGCAAGTTCACTCATCTTAAAAATAAGGTATTTTTGGGTGGTTTCATTATGTTGCATTCGGCACTTCGCCAACATTTGGTGTAACTGTGAGGAATTATGCCGCGCACCGAATTCCTCCCTTAGCGATGATTTCAATTTGTCCCATGAGGTGACATTTCTTTGACTGTGGATGAGTGATAGGGCAATACCTAGTAGTGATTTTTTTTGCATAGATAAATTTTTGCAAATCTGACCATGCAATTATAGTGGCAAAGTTTTTGAATCCTTCTAGCCACTTCTCAATAGAGCAATGTCGATCTCCGTCGAATGGTTTAATAACACAGTTTACATCATTGAATCCTATTGATAAAATTGTAAATTGGGACATACTTTCTATTGCTCTTGAGTTCGCGATTTCTAAAGACTCCCGTCTTCAAAATCATTTTCATCTTCTGTTTCTTTTACCAAATTTTGCTCCATTACTTTCAGATCTGATAGACTTAATATCATCCTAGTCAAAATTTCATCTCACGCTCCATTGTATTTCATATTTAAAATATTACATATAATTACGAGAT
>QLNU02000964.1:4240-44791 GCA_006491805.2 Dysdera silvatica | reverse complement strand
CTTGAACAATCTTTACATCATCTTTACACGTCCTTACATATCCCATTTCTGATACCAAAAATGCGGGATGCCGTTTTCAAAGGTTTCAGAAAGCAGAATGATCAGTACTTACACAAGGACTGCAACATGTTTATTAATAAAACACTCTTTTTACACCAACCAACATGCTACAAACTTCCGACTCATCTTGAACTTCATTCCCTCAATGCAACATTTCCCTCTTGTTTTTCGACTCGAGGTCGCGATATTCGCCTGTCTTAATCTTATGTTGATGACATCCAAGCAATCAAAACAAGCAAATGAATACAATTTCTACATATATGTAAGTGGACGGGGCCTTGTTTTATTATGACCTCATCCAATTTAATGTCGTTATCCAAACGGTTGTTATGATACGGGATAGTCGTCTTCTTCTTCGGCTTCAATTGATTGTTTACAGCCACAATTTTCTCATTGAAATTTATAGTTTCACTGGATTTTACTTACTTACTTTTCGTTCACTCATGCTACGGGTTAAAATAAGATATAACATCTTGCTTTCTCTATATTTTTAAATATTTATATTTGTCAAAAGCTGTTGGATGGAGAGTTGCTATAATTAAATTGACAGGCACAATTCGCTTATAATGTAATCATATTATAATTAATCAAATGCAAGGATTCAGAATTGATTCATTTTTGGTTAGGTCGCCAGGTAGTACCTCAGGTAGCTACAACTAAAAATTCCTCGTCCGGAATCGTTGCCCTCACAGGAATTGCTTGTCAAGCCAAAGAAACTAAATATAGCGATGGTGCTGTTGCCGTGTTGTAAGTGTTTTTTTTTTTAAAAATAGTTTTGAAAAATTTTATTAAATAATAAGAGAACGTATAACGTTTTAAACGATACATCACTAGCTAATATTTATGAATCGACGGTGTCACAAAAAAGGTGTAGGCGACTTTTACTTATATACATGTACGAAGTTATCCAATTTACAATTAGTAATTAGTAGTAATAAATTGATAATGTAGTTTTGTCGACCCCCCCCCTTTGGATTGGCGCCCAGTGCGACGGCACCGGTCCCACCGCCCTTAATCCATCAATGACGGTATTAAACACTTTTTTTTTTGTCTTATCAACATACGAATTAACATGTAAGCCCAAGACATTGCCATTTCTACTTTCGTTCTGATGCTTGCGAGTCAAATAGTAGGATTCATCTTGAAGCAAAATGTATCATGGATGTGTAAAAAAAACATTACTTTTGATTCAAACCCTTCATATTCTCCTTTTCAATAAGAGAAATTTCCTTCTTCACGGACTCCTTTGTAAGCACGAAAAGACTAGGCATGGCTGGTTTCGGTAGCTTACCGGTTATGAGGTTTGGTAATGCGAAGGTTGATAGCGGTTTGAAAAAATATGTTTGGAATTTTATGGCATGAGGAGAGCTAAGGGGTCATGCTGCACGGAGACCTACAATTTTCCAAGGAATTCAACCCCTGACGCTTGGCGAATCGCACTCCTGATTATATAATTCAGTAAAAACACGGTAAGCATCCTACCAGGGCTTACTCCGGGTTGCTGGCCGCACAGGTTAAAAAGCAACATCGCCCCGCCCTCCATTAATGAATAATAATAATAATCAATAATAAATTCAAGCAAAACAAAATACATAATTTTCCTCACTAAAAATAAAAAAATGTCAAATCAACCGAATAGAATAAAATTTAATAATGTCATTATAGAAAAAGTTACTTCAATAAAATTTTTGGAAATATTAATTCGAGAACAATTAAATTGGAATGATCAAATACTAGAAATAAAAAAGAAAATTCGAAGGTCAAATGGCGTTCTTGCAAAACTAAATAAATCATTGCAATTAAATATAAAAATTAGCTTATATTATGCGTCAGTATATAACTACATTAACTATGGTAATATTATATGGGGAAATTTATCACAAATTAAATTTAAAAAGTAAATAAATTACTTGATAAAACAATACAAAAACTTTGTTACAAAACAGGTATATATAAATACAGATAACAAAATATACAGATGATACAATATACAAAAGAAGAAATAATTTATGAAAATAAAATCTTAAACATTACTAATATACACAATTTAAAAATAGCGTTACATATTTAAGAACGAATAAATGAAAATAAACATATAAATATAATTACAATAAATACACTACTGGCCATTAAAATTGCTACACCAAGAAGGCGACACGCCACACATGTGAAATTTGCATGACAGATAGAAGATGTTGTGATATGCAAACGATTAGATTTTCAGCGCATTCATGCAAAGCAGGCGGCGGTAGCGACATCTATATTGTGTATAAAAGCAGAGATTTTACAGCAGTTTTCTCATACTCAAATTGCATTTGAACTTTGTTTTTGGCTAAGAAAGTTTGTAATGCGTAGTCTAAGAAGGAGAAATGTCTGCCAGCACGCGTCTGACTTTGATCGAGGAGGGATTGTAGCCTACCGGGATTGCGGTTTATCGTACCGCAGTATTGCTGCTCATATTGGTCGAGATCCCATGACTGTCCGCAGAGTATGGAATCGATGGGTTCAGGACAGTCATGCGGAACATCGTGCAGGATCTCAGAGACCCCCCATCACTAACAGCCGAGAAGACAGACATCTTATCCGCATGGTCACAAGGAATCGTACAGTCACGAACCTTGAGTTCGGAAATGAAATCGTTTGCAAGATAACAAATTTCTGCTTGAACTGTTCGACGACATTTGCAGCAGCATGGACTGTCAGCACGGTGACCATGGCTTCGGCTACCCTTGATGCTACGTCACAGATAGGAGCGTCTCTAATGGTGTGATCAACGACGAACCTGAACGCAGGAATGGCACTACGTCATCTTTTCAGACGAATCCCGGTTTTGTATACAACATCATGATGGCGGCATCGTGGAGAACGCACATTGCCAGCTTGCATTCGACATCTTCATATTGGCCCATCACCTGGAGTGATGGTATGGGGTGCCATTGGATACACGTCTCGATAACCTCTTGTTCGTATTCCCGACACTTTGAACAGCAACCGTTACATTTCTGATGTGTTAAGGCCTGTGGCTTTGTCCTGCCTTCAAGGCCTCCTGAACGATATGTTTCAGCAAGACAATACACGACCGCATGTTGCCCGTAATGTCCTGACCTTCCTTGATACAGAAAATGTTTCGATTCTGGCAAGCTCGTTCTCCTGATCTCTCACCAATTGAAAACGTGTGGTCAATGGTTGCTGAGCGACTGGCACACCACCACTCACCACTCACTACTGTCGATGAACTGTAGCATAGTGTTGAAGCTGCATGGGCTGCTGTACCCATACATGCCATACAATCTCTGTTTGACTCCATGCCCATGCGGATAAATGCTGTTATTGCTGCCAGAAGTGGCTGTTCTGGGTATTGATTTCTCAGGATCGATACATCCCAATTTTCTGTAAATTTAATCACTTTCCACTATAATGTACGTGTCCAATAACTATTATTCTGTTATTTGTATTCTTTTCTGGTGTAGCAATTTTAATGGCCAGTAGTGTAAAACAAAACGTAATTATAATACAATAGATAAAAGTGAACTAAAAAGTGGCCCTGCGGTGGCGCAGTGTGGTAACGCGTTCACCTAGTGTGCCATTAATCCTTGTTCGTGCACAGAGAACGCTCACTCAGGGGTCTCATAAAGATCGCACTGTTCACTGTAGCCCGGGGTTTGGTTCCCTAGGCCTTAAGAGGTTCGGATTCCTCGGAAAACAGTAGGTCCCGGCGCAGCATGACCATTGTAGTCCTTGAGCTGTAAAACCGAAAAGAAACGAAACGAACTAAAAAGTATGCAAATAAGAACAAATATAGGTAAAAATAATATAAATCATTATGGAATCGAATTCTGGAACACAATACCCACTGAAATTAAAGAAATAAAACTGAAAAATAAATTCAAAACTACCACAAAATTTTTTTTATTGGAGCATCAAGTAAATTAGTCGCCACGGTTGCGGGTGCTTTTAAATCTTCGATTTTAACCTGTATCCTTTGTATACATTTACTTGTGAACGTTATGCAACAATAAATTTGATTTGATTGATTGATTGAAGTAAAACTTTACTGCAAAAATTGCGCAGCTTAAAGTGAAGAGTAAGGCGATAAAAAATGAACAATCAACAACAGATTAGCCGCTGTGCTTTGACATACCACTACTACATGAGCAATACGCAGGCTCGAATTTATATTGTATTTGTATATTAAAGAACTAAAATCCCTTGAAATTAATTTTATTTGAATTTTCAAATTCCATTTTATGGGGGCGCTGAAATCCAAGTTTGCCCAAAGGCGCTGCTTATCTACGCGGCGCCTCTAATTGCATAGACGTCAGATAAAGCGATATTGCATTTTTTTATTTGTTTCACCACGTGACGATATCTAATCTCAGTGATAGTACGCTACTGAGGAAGCAAAATTATATCTGATATCGAAAAACAGACGATGCTCTTATAATGGAGAAATATATTAATATTATGCAGCAAATAGTTTTGGAAAACACAATTGATTTGTCAATTGCTGCAAGAAGATATGCGTTGTTATATAATTCCTTATCATTAGTTTCTCCTATCACATGCGGTAAATTTTATCAGATGACACTGAGTAATAGAAGATACGGATAAGTATGTGTACATAATGGAGCAGAAAAGGGTATTTATAATCTGTTGGTTTTAGTATTTAATAGAGTTTCTACGCAACCTGGAGAATCTGAAATAATCAGGGAATTTGAAATCGTCTCTAAATATCAGGGATATAAAGTTATTTTTAAAAAGATATTTGTTGGCCAAACTCGGAAAACTCGGGGAAAACTATCTTAACTTCTCTTGCGAATAGCTAAATCCATGGCCGCCTACATGAGTAGTGGGAGTGGGGGGGGCTGAGATTTTTTTTTTCCTTCTTCTCAAGGCTGTCAAACATTTTAGTGAATGTACAAGATCCCAAAACGCTACAAAAATAATTGATACTGCTTGACAATTAGTAACGAGCTAAAAAAGTACCTTATTTTAAAATGTGACTGTAAAACTTTTGAAAATAAATGCATAGCAGAATCGGGCAAATCAAATTTGAGGGGGCTCTCCCCTCTGCCCCCCCCCCCATGGCTAAATATTCCACGAATGTGAAACCATTTTCTCCGCATTTGAAGTTTAATTGAAAGTGGTCTGTGATTGGTCAGGGAATGTTGTAGGAAAAGTCAGTGAATTTTGTTTTTCAATGCGAGGGGAAACACTGATAATAAAATTACTAATAATAATACGGTGAACTCTCCCATTAACTTATTTCAAAGAAACGGAGAAAAAAGTTGTTCAATGACGTTAACCGAAGAGTTTTGTGTAAATCCTATAAAGCATTCGCCGGAAGCGAACTACCGACGTTAAACGGAAATGATCTTCAATTAGTACGGCATTACCGGGAGAGTTTGCTGTACCTCTGGATAAAACTCGAATCAATAACTCCAGATAGAAAGTGTTTAACATTTTTTGTGCAGTGAGCTACGCCAATGTATTGGCAGAAATACAGTAATTCCTTTTAACGTCGTTGTAATTAAAGACTCTGTGTGTCTAACTACGGTAGTTGGCTGCCCCGGCAAATGTTTCTTGGAGTCACTCACATTTTAATTAACATTTTTTCTGTTTACACGTGCTCTCCTCCGTCCTTCGTTTATTGTAATAATAATCAAACTTTATTTTAGGCGAAATATGCATATTTTGTATGTAAATATATCTATATATGATAATGCTCAATTGAAATATACGTATCGCACTCATGACTAGAAAGAAAGAAAGAACGTGTATGCTAGAGATGTACGGAATCATTTACTGACCGAATCTGAGAACGACTATGACCACCCACTGCAGTTGGAAATATTTGTTCAATGAATCGTTCAGTGAAAGACGTTGCAGATCCCTAGTGTGTATCATAGTCGGTTATAATGACATTCGGGGGAGAAATTTCGAAGTAATAACATATACAATGAATGAATGAATGTTTTGCTTTCTAGTAAATACCTTTTGACATAACGTAGTGACGGATTTCTGAGTAAATGCCCCCACATGCTTACAGGTGGCATTTGTTGAGGGTAAGGAAGAGATGGCAATTGAGTTTAAAAATTAATTATTAGTTAATATATACTATTAGTAGAGCCCGGATTATATGCAAATGCATGTGCGCATATGCAATTGCATATTTTAGCTCTTTTCAGCTTTAGTGGATATAAATGCATAAAAACAATGAATTTTCGGAATGAATGCATATCAAACAACAATGTCAATCAATCAACGTTTATTGGCGTAGTGATACCAGCGCCGATGTTATGGCGTGATTAGATGGTGAAACGTTTGAAAGAGCCTCCGCCCGGCAAGTGGAAGGTCGTGGGTTCAGGTCCCACCGAAGGCAGAAATATTTATTTTCTTTCGAACGTTTCACCATCTAATCACGCCATACCATCGGCGTTGGTATCACTACGCCAATAAACGTTGATTGATTGACATTGTTGTTTGATTTAATCTGCGTAGTGTTCGATTTATATAAAATAAATACATGAACGCATATTTCAAGGATTTCGAAAACTTTGCTATTCTTTTATCAGAAGATTTTCAAACACATTGACGAAGTTAAACTTTCCTTTTACTCCCATATGAGCAGAAAGAAAAATGGTTATGTGCATATTTAAATCTAATTAAAATTCTAATTAAAATTCTAAAAATCTAAGTAAAATTAAATGTGCATATTTAATTTTGTCCCGAGGCATCAAACAATGTAGTCACAATGGTAGATGAATTAGCCACTATTCTTAGAGGGAGATGGAAGTGTTTAGTTCTACCGTGCAAGGCAGGTAGATAATCTAAGGTAAGAATGAGCACAACAAACATTCATATAGCGTAAAATTCCGTAAAATGGTAGCGTAAAATTACTATGAACAGAAGTAGACTATGCTGATAGTTTATTATGGATGGATTATCCATTATAAACTACCCACAAAATTTATAAATACAGCAAAACCCCCCCTTACAACGATATCCGATATAACGATAAATCCCTCTACAACGATAATTTTTCTCGGTCCGTATAATAGTGTTGTAGAGAGGTTTTACTATACAATCCAATACCCTCAGTGGATCTGGAAAGTACCTTTTTGGCCATAAAATGCTGTGGACTAATAACAGACAAAGCTTAATTGTTCGGAATGTTGATGAAAATCTTGTCATATAATATACTAAAACTTGCCATATGATACAGTAAAACTTGTTATATGATACGGTAAAACTTGTCATATGATATAGCAAAACTTGTTATATGATACGGCAAAACTTGTCATATGATATAGTAAAACTTATGCTGTATATCAAATATTTCTACTCGGCTAGTTAGTAATAAAATCATTATTTTGCCTTAAGATGACGAATATTTTTTCGTTAAATAAGTAAAAAAATAAAAAATAAAAAAAAATTAAGTGTATATAATGCACCTTAGAGTGCATATTAAGTGCACATTTTGAAAAATTTTTAGTACATACAAATGTATATTTTGGAGATTTCCTGTTCATATAAATGCATATTTTGGATATTTTAGTGCATATTTACATGCATATTTTACTGGATTTTTAGTGCTTATAATCTGGGCTCTAACTATTAGTTATCATATCAAAGTATTAGTTAAAATATTAGTTTCAATGACCACGTGAAAAATTACCACATAAAAAAAATTTAGAGTATGTGATATGCGTGATTTTTTTTTTTTGCTAAATAATTTCTATTAATATTATCGTTGACATTCGGATCAGACCATATCAAGGAACTTCGTTTAATTTCATGAAAATAAAAATTAAAAAATTTTCCCTATTGCATGATAACTATTTTGAATGATGGATGGATAAAAAAGAAACACCGCACATAAAATTCTTACTTAGATAAATTAATACAGGCGGCGATACTGTTTTGGCGCCTGGGTGGCCAACAACTCAAGAACGGCCCTGGCGATGTATGTTATACGTGTTGGCGTACCCAGGAGGTGGGGGCTGTAACTTTCCGTTGCGATGAAATTTTGTATATTTAACATAGGAATATATGAGTTGTAGCTCTGTAACCCCCATTGTGCCTTTAACCTCCCTTTATGAACTTTTTTGCGCACATCTATGGTTATGTAGCCTATGCATAGGGGGCGGTAATGTCCAAAGTCTGCCACTGGACATAGTGTTTCAACCACGGATGAGGGTCCAAACCTAAGCACACATTGGTCAAAGGTTAAAAACAAAGCAAATATATCATTTTATCAAACAGATATTAATTAGGAATTACAAAAATTATATTAAATATAATTGTCTCTATTGAAGTTAGGTCTTTAAAATTTTCAGGGTAATTCTTTACATATTCCTATTTTTTGTTATCACCGGCACATCTTTGACAGCCATAGAAGCTATTTTCCCAAAGTCTTCGAGTTCTTTGGTACAAGTGGATGCTATCAACACTTTATCAACTAAAATTAGATTTGACGAATCAGCTGAAATGAACAGTGTCGACAATCTTGAACCAAGCCCCAATGAACTGGATGCGTACCATTTGGTACCACAAACTAAAAGTACTTCTCATATATTTGGTGAGTACTGTCCAGAATTTTCTTTATTTGATTTTCTTTAAACGCTTACTTCCTTTTTCTGTTTATATCGTTAAATAAAAATAACTTACGTAACTGCGATCGCGTTAATATTGCGATTTAAATATAGAATTGAGTAGTGCACCGTTCCTTCACTTGTTTTCAGTAAAATTGCTAATTTTTTTTGAATGAATAAATGTTCTTCCTTTGTATAAAAATAAAATATGATTTGCTCTATCTATTAAATTTTTGTTATTAGCTTAGTAGGTACAGAGCATGTATAAGTAATTGATATATGTCTTATATGTATTTTTACATCAGCATTATACTATTTTCATCACCTTTATTTTATAATAGTCCGCTTTCATTGTTTTCACGCAATCCTGGTTCCTTTCCGGACCCCCCATGAAAACCGATACATCGAAATTTCGTTGTGTAAGTCTCATCGGTTTCATTTTATAGGCAGCATTGTTATACATAAACATAGTTTATTGCAGTAGGATCTTGGACAGGGCTGTCCCCAAAGGGTACGCGCTGTGTGCGCCGCGTACTCTCAAGAAATTTTGAAAAATACCGAATATGTGCCCCATATTCTCAAGGTCTCAAGAAACTTTTTGTATTTTATGGTTTTCGGGCAACTTTTAACAAAGTTCAGCCTTCTTTTTCTTTTCTAGTCATTTACAAACTTGAATGGAAACAAATGAGGAAAAACATCCTGAACTCCCCCAAGCCTCAAAATAATATCCTGCGTACGGCTAGGTGAGGAATGAAAAACTGATGAAAGTGGCAAGTGCCACCTTGGGCTTGGATAGGCGATAGACGACCAGTCAAATGCCAGTCAGCGCGGCGCGATGACGTCACCAAGTCCAGTAACTCAGAAATTTTAATACTCTTTAATTAAAACAGCACCGCTTAATGTCAATAATTTTCTTCAGGACAGCTCTGGATCTTGAGAGAGCTTGGAAGTTAAGTTTATGCAAACGAGGGCGATCCACTAAGCACCTCTTGCTACGACCATTTGATCTAGATAGCCTTCCAAATAGTTGCATTACGCTGGTGAAATCATCGGCTTCCTCTATCTTAAATAAGATTAAGTCAATGTATATTTACATACACCCTTGTGCAAATTAATTGAAACAAAGCATTTTTTCCGTTATTACTCGTAATCGTGTACTTAAAAGAAATATGAAAAGTCAGATCATTTGTTTTTCTGCTGATGCAATCATTACGTCAGCCGCTACTGTATTGTATCAGATTTTAGAAACCTGTCCACCGCCGTAGTGTTCATCGTCTGATGCAATCATTACGTAAGCAGCTGCAGTATTTTATCGTATTTTAGAAACTTAACCAGATGTGATTCGACTGCTGCTCGAGATGGATGTGACACCGAGAAAACGTACGAGGATTGTAATTCTGCATGAACACACAGCTAAAACGTATCCAGAGATTGCATCAGTGGTTGGCGTGAGTTTAGCAACTGTCAGCCGTGTCATCAAGTTGAAGCAAGAAACCGGATCGGTTTCTCTTAAACGTGAAGGAAAGTGTGGTCGCAAGAAGAAAACAACTCTTAGAGATTACTCTTACTTGCTTTGACAAAGCAAAAAGGATCCCCGCAAGATAAGTGACGCATTGAAAACGGATTTGAAGGAGAAAGGAATCGAAATCAGTTTTTCAACGGTTCGTAAGCACCTTATTGCGGTCGGACGAAAAGCCAGAAGACCTGTCAAGAAACAGTTTTTAACCACAACAATGAAACAAAAGCGGTATAAATGGGCAAAAAAGTATAAGGAATGGTCGAAAGACCAGTGGAGAAAAGTCCTCTTTATCGACGAAAGCCATTTCTTTGTACAGGGTCAGCGAAGTCAGCATGTCCGAAGATCACAGGGACAGAAGCTTCGTGATTGCCACATCAATCAGTTTGTTAAGCACCCACAAAAGATGTTTTGGGGATGTTTAAGTTATATATGGTGTCGGAAGCCTGCAGCCAATAGAAGGAGTGATGCGCTCGTCACAATATATTGAGATTCTACGAAAAAAAAAAGTTATCCCAGAGCAGGAAACGAGGTATCCTAACGGTACTAGGATATTGCAGCAGGATCTACCCCCCTGCCACACATCGAAAGTGGTGAACAAATTCATGGCAGAGTAGCAAATACAGGTACTTGATTGACCAGGGAATCCTCCGGACGTAAATCCTATTGAGAATTTGTGGGCTATATGCAAAAGTCGCCTCCGTGCTGTAAACTGTACGACTATGGAGAAGTTCATTCAGGCGCTCATTCAAATGTGGTACAATGATCCGAAAAGCAACAGTGACTGTTCGAAACTAGTTGACTCCATGCCAAACCGTGTTCAAATGCTGCTTAAAAATAGAGGAGGTCATATCCGTTACTAATATATGTATAGGTGAATTTTGTGCATGTGTATATGAATTTTGTACACTAAACTACTAAATTCATTGTTTGTTTCAATTAATTTGCACAAGGGTGTATACGTTTAAGGCAATTTTCATAATCAAATCGAAATTTATATGATCAATTAATGTAATATAAGCCAATGTATATTTCTACAATTAAGTCAATTTCCATAATTTTTCAATATATATTATATTTTTTTTTTCTAGAGCAAATAGGAAATTTTTTTAAGTGCTTTTGCTTAATTACGAACGGTTCTAAAATATTGGATACTAGCGACAAAGGAGGAAAAGAACTTCGCTGCATTCATGGCATTCGGTTCTTAAGCATGGCATGGGTTATTTTAGGCCACACGTACCTCTTCGCATCAGCGCTTCTATTGTTGGTAAATAAATTTGTTTTGTATTGTTTTAATTTCGATTGTTATTACGATTTCCACCCAGTGCAAGACATCAAGTGTCAAAAATCCTTTCTGATTTTAATTTTGTTATAATAAGTAGAACAATGGAGAGTAGAAATATGTAGTAACTTCAGGGCCGGATTGTCTCATGGGTCCCTAGATTTTCGTAGATATTTTTTACTCTTCGTAATACCGAAAACGATCTTTCTCCAGTTGCATTGGAAATAGGTAATATCAAATAAATGCCAAACGAAATTTCTATATTGGAGAAAGTAGATATGATTTTCATTTTCTTTATGAACGGGAGCGTATTTAATTGTGAATTTAAATTTTAGCTCTTGCAAAGTAACATAAATTGCAATAATTCGTCGTCCAATTCACTAATGTCAATGTCTTGCTTGTACAATTTTCTTATTTTAATTGTATGCTCAGAAATACTAGATCCATATTACGCCGTTCAAATTAGAATGAAATTTTTAAAAAATCTCTCTAACCTCTTTATAATTTTAAACTAATTAAATTTTAAATTAATGTAATTGCAAATTAATGCTAAGATACAAGGTAACTATTTCAGCAAAAATAGAAACAAACACCAGCCGGACGGTAATGAAAGCAACAATAAGATCTTATTGATAACGATTTTGAAGTAGCGTTTAGTCTTTACCACGCCGGCACCTCAAAAAATTTAAAGCAAAAAAGCGGGCCGTAGTTATTTGTCTTGTTTGTCTGTGCAATAATTCGACCCTAAGCAATTTGAGCAATTTTGAATATTAAGTGTATTTGAAGATAATAGTCCGCTTGGCAGACAAATTTAAACATTTTTTTTTAATGTTCGTTTGCAGGTAACGTCATGGACTTCCTGAGTATTATAGATCATTTGCCATTTCAAATTCTTTTACAAGGACCCTATTCTGTAGATTCGTTCTTTGTGCTGAGGTAACTGTTAAATTTAACTTTTACCATAATGTACTTTATTTAAAAGTGGCCATAGTTTGCGAGTAAAATCACTGGCGCTCAAAATTACCCTTGCTAAAGTAAGAAAGCTGAATTGGCAATGGACTGGACGTGTCGCGAGAACAACTGGGAAACCGAAATTCTCAACTGGATCGCAAAAGCTTAGCAGAGGTCAAGGAAACATGCTTAGGTAAAATTGGTGGAATAAGTAAGAAAACAGGTTATGATAATATGAAAACGAATTACTTATAATATAAACACATATGGAGGACATTTGGAGAGACCTTCATCCAGAAATAAACGGATAATGATTCAATATAATGATACTTCATTGCATTTTGTAGGGCAAATGTAAGATCTGTGGACTTGCTTTCTATAAATGTATTAAAGGTATTGTGTTTCCGTTTAGTGGTTTTCTTCTTACTTACTTGTTCCTTCGTGAGATGAACGCTAAAGAGGGAAAGATATCTTGGTTAGCTTTTTATCTTCACAGATATTGGAGGTAAGCGTTTTATAATTTTATAAAAATGATGGATGTAAGTGTTATAGCAAGTATATGCTTGTTATAGATGAAGTACTGGAAAGATTTCCGTTTCATTTTGCCCTTCAACTACTTCATCTACAAATTGCCTCACTGATGAGTGGTTTAACTATCACTACAATATCACCATCCTTTTGAATTATCCGTATGATAGAGGGAGTGATGACAGCCCAATATACTGTTTTTAAATGATAACAAAGTCATTGTTTTTAAAATTTTAAAATTTAGCTCAGGACATATCAGCAAGTCGCGACCCACTATTTAGGAGTTACTGCCATGATGGTTGCGACCAGAAGTGTGAAACTCACTCGGCTAGGGAACCACATTTCATTTTTTACTGTTTAGCTACATGTATTACGTTTTGGAGATCACAGTAATCTCTTGATTCCTTTTCGGATAAGCTGCCATGCCGTCTTAAGCTATATAAATATTAATAAAAAGGTCGACGAGAGTTTTTATAACAAAGTATTGCAATTACTGCACTTTAGAATGTAAGAAATTAATCGAAATTTGGGGTAGTTGTTATTATAAAAGTGGTAATTAAAATGCAATCTATTTACTACTTTTTTTTTTAGATTGACGCCTGTTTACGCTATTGTAATGGCTTTTGACACAACGCTGACCTGGTATTTGGTATCTGGCCCTTTCTTATCATCATCTACATCTTACGACAATGGCTGTAAAAAGGGCTGGTGGTGGAATCTCCTATATATCAACAATTTTGCACCACAGGAAGATTCGGTACTTTCTACTATTTTATTCCTTTTCATTGAACGTCATCCTTTTATTAAAATACTCAGGGTTCGATAAATCGCGCCGAAAGGTGCTCGTCAGGCAGAAAAGGTACTCACCAGCCTCCCAGAAAACAAAAACTTAGAAGGAAAAGAAGTTTCCCACTCTTCAACTGCAAGAAACTAGCCACCAATGGCGACCGGGATATCGAATTTGTAGAACCCTGAAATTAGGTTTATAGGGAATTTATTATGTAATAATGTTTTGTACGTTGAATTTTTTAGTGCATGGCATGGTCCTGGTATCTTGCAAACGACATGCAGTTTTACGTCATCAGTCCTCTTTTTCTCTACACCTTGTGGCGGTGAGTGAAGCATTGAATCAGATTATCCTGCTTTTAATGTTTTAGCCATAGTAAAAGTTTCTTTGTCATGTTTTGAACTTGTAATTGTTTCTCGTGTATTACCACTTCGTATTGCAACTTGTATTTAAAGGTATTCAGGTATTAAATAAGCACCCACTTCGCAACGCCAAATGTTATTTAACATTAAGAAAGGATGAAGTTTGAACATATACACAGTTTACATTCACGTTTGGTAGCCCTGTGGTGGTGCAGTGTTGTAACGCGTTCTCCTAGTGCGCCGCTAATCCGGGTTCGACTCCCAGCAGTGCAAAGAACGCTTACTCAGAGATCTCATAAAGATCGCACTGCTCACTGTAGTCCGGGGTTTGGTTCCCTAGGCCTTAAGAGGTTCGGATTCCTCGGAAAACAGTAGGTTCCGGTGCAGCATGACTATCATAGTCTTTGAGCTGTAAAATAAGAAAGAAAGACATTCACGTTTGGCTATTTTTTGCCAGATAGATTCGGCACTTTAGGATAAATTACTGGCGTATGCAGGGGGTGTTGATGAGGTTTGAAACCCCCCATTGCGATAAAATTTTGTATGCATACATATGAATATATGCAGTTGTAGCCATCAATGTAGAGTCTCCAAAGGTATTGGGGGGCCCAAGCACATATTATCAATGTTTAAACATGACGATATATGTAAAATCGAAATTTATTTTAAATTATTGGGGGGTGGGGGGGTCGAGTACCACGGACCCATATAACTCTAAGCCTATGGTTATAGCTCTGTAGCCCCCCCTGAGCCTATAACCCCCATGAATTTTCTGCACACGTCTATGATAATATTTGATTATTTTTAATAAAATACGTACCAATAAGGCAGTTAAGTAAATAAAGTCACTCTCTCTCTCTTTCCAATGTGTGAACGTTTTACATTCAAGTGAAAATTAATAGAAGCATTGTTTTTTTTTGTTTTTTTGATTTTTAACAATGGTAATGCGTCTTTTAGCGATATTGTCAATGATGATTCGTTTAATAATATTTTGAATTATAATTCTTCCAATGATATTTTTCAATGATGGTTCTTTTGATAGCAATGCCATTTTATTTTACAAAGGTAGATATTGCAAGATACTGTATCGATTAACTATATTTGTATCGTAATTAATTTTTCAAATGCTTATTCCAAGTGCTAAGTCTCTGTAATTTAAAGGATTTAATATTAGTTTTTTTTTTGCCATAAGCAATGTTATGATCGTAACCAGTGGTGGCAATAGGGGGCACGAGAGGGAGGGATCGCGCCCCTCAAACTATTTTTCTAATACGGTTTAAATTATGTTGCTTGTTGGTAACAGATAACCAATATAGAATTTAATTTTTGCACATTTTCTCTTTCTGTCGTCCAGTTAGGCGCAAATATTGTATTCATCCCAGGTTTTTGGCCTAATACAAATCTCGCCCCAACCCCGAACGAAATACGAAAACCTATTCATCGTGCAAGAGAACAAACAGGGTATAGTTTAATGCAGTAATTGTTGATTTTGTTTTCAACTGGATGTTAAATGCAAAATCGAATTTTTGAACACTTTATTAGGTGGCCCAAGATCGGATTAGGAATCGTGATAAGCCTTTTTTGCGGCAGTTGGATCGCTAACTTTGCAATTAGCTACCACTACGATCTTAACGCAGGTTTTGCATCGTTGGCGACTTCGTTTGACAATGAACTGACAACTATGCTAAAGTAAGAAAGTTTTTGAATATTTCGTTATTTTGCATCATATTTGCTAATTTTTGTTCTAGCTCTGTTTAAATATAAACCGCTAATGAAATAAACCGCTGGATGAAATAAGAAAAGAGGTTGGGGTGACGTGGAAACGAATGGCCCAGGATAGACTTGTGTGGAAAGCATTTGGAGAGACCTTCATCCAGCAGTGGATAGATAATGGTTGAATATGATGATGATATATATATATAAAGGATTGTTTACGTTTATCAACCTCATATTAATATTCGTGTTTTTATAAGTATTCATGTTTCTTCGCTCGTTGTGTATGTGTAGAAACGAGAGTGATATACTTGTATATAGGCTACATTAAGAAATACAAAATATGTGTATTGAAATATTTATTACTAACTTTTGTTTTCAAATGCATTGCAGGATGATGGTTTATTTTAACAAACTATACGTTAAGCCTTATACCCGTATTGGTCCATACTTGATTGGCGTGTTTATGGCCTACTTCTACAGCAAGTTAAATGGTCGGAAGAATTTCTTGTCAAAGGTGAGAATGTGTAATATTTTCCATATTTTGATTAAGCATAAGTGCACTAACGTTCTGAATTTAAGAATAAACTGCAAATCTTTTATTGGTGCGTAATAGCACAAGGCTAGCTAACATCCTTCTGCACTAGGATCGATAATTTTTTCCGAAGTGTCCTAACTTCTTTCACCTATAGCATTGGATCCCAAATCACCAGGTAGCTGCTGGGATTAAACTCGGATAATCCGCACGGTAACCAGACGAGTTACCATTACGCCGCCGCCGATCTTAATATACAAATCATAATTCACAAGTAAGGAAGGATGTGCTGCCGAATTCACTTATATGCAAATCGATATCGACTTGGAAAAATATAGAAAAGACACATTAGCAACTTTGGGAACAGCAAGAGGAGTTGCTGTGAAAGCTAGATGTGCCAAGGGCTATAATATGCCTTATTACAGGGTTCCCACGGGTCCTTGAAAGTCCTTAAGAACTCCTTGTTTTTGGTTTACATTTCTAAAGGCCCTTAAAAGTTCTTAGCTTTCATCAACAGTTCTTAAAACTCCTTATTATTCATGAAATCGGAACGCTATTGACGAGACTATTCAATCATGATTTTTTTACCTTACGTGCTGATATGTAGGTGATTGCATATTCATACACACAGAGACATATTACACACAGGTAAGTTAAAATAAACTATGACTAGAGCCCAGATTATATTCACTAAAACCAGCAAAATATGCATCAAAGAACCACAAAACGTGCATCACAGAACCTCAAAATATGCACTAAGGAACTCCAAAAATTTGTACTAAAAGCCTAAAAATATCCATGTATATGCATTTAAAATGAATAAACATGCACCTAAAATAAATAATTATGTACTTGAATTTTTTTTAACGCTTGAGAATCTTATATCCTGCATTTTAGAGCAAACAGATTTAGTATTAACTGCGGAGTAGAAAAATTAGATATACAATACTAATCATATGATTTATGTAGCATAATTTCTATGACTGTATATCACAATGTGTCTCTCGTTGTTCTAAACAGTTAAGCTTTATCTTCTATCATGTAATAGCATTTTTATGGCCAAAAGTGTTCCTTCCAGAGCTACAAAAGTTATTGAATAGCACTTACGTTATGGAGGATTTGGTAACTTTTTTTGTTATTTTTAATTTATAGTTATGTCATTTATTTCTTTATTTAAAATTATTTTCCATAACGTTAAATTTGTTTTATCAGAATAATATTTGCGATTTGGCCGTCGTGATCGTATAGCGGTTGGCTTTACCTAAATTTAGTTGAATTTATCTAAAATTTTAAATGCGTTGTGCTTAAAACATGGTACATTGCGTTGTGTTAAACATAAACAAAATAATAAAAACCCATAACCTAAAATAATAATAATAACCACACGTTCTTTAAAACAAACATGAAACACTGATTGAAATTACTTGTTTTTTATTAATTTAAACAACATAATATATTTTTAAATCTTTTGGAGTTTCTCAGTGCCACTTAATAATAACATTTGGGAGTTATTAACATACCAGCAATTACCCTATGACATAATTATATCTACTCAGTATTTAAACCGGATATACAAAGTTATACATCAAAACAAACATAACCTTTAAAACAATCAATTTCATGATTACATATAAACTGGGGTATATAACCGACCAGAAAAAAATTACATATTACATTATAGGTTTAAGGGGGGAGAAGGAGGCACTTATTATTGCAGGTTAAATGAAAAGAAAGAGAGGAATGTTAACTCACATGTTACTCCTTATTTATCCTTTGGTGAGGAGGGTGTCCCTGTGGGAAAGGAACCTTGGCCCTTAAGTTTAATTGCAGTTATGTCATCTCTTTTCCAATGGCATGGTACTTTGATATTTGCATCCGTTTTGTCATCTAGTGTTTACACCCCAGTTTAGCAAAGAAGGCACCTCTTTGGCCCTTAAGTTTACATCGCTGATGCCAGATGGGTCGGGATCTCTCTTTCTCTCTGGTCTTAACGCTTGTGCTCGACCTCTTATCGAGGATTTGAGATGGTGATTGGCCAATTGAATTCTGACGTAAAAATTACCTAATTTTCAATTGGCCAGATTGACCCCACAGAGGGGAGAGCTGGCCTGGCTCTCGTTAAACTTCGAGCTGTCTTTCTAGACAGCTTTTGCCCATAAAACTGTGAGTTTATGAGACGTTCTTGGTGGCATTTCCAAGAAACTGGTTGTAGTATTAGACTTTTCTTATTGCCGGAGGTGACTGGGGAAAAGAACCTTGGGCGGGAGAGACATTGTGGGTGGTTCGTCTATTTACGCTGTGGTGATTCATACAACTTCCCCTCGACCAGGGATTTCTTTGAAGTTGTTTTGATTTTTCTGTTCACTGGTCCTGAGAAGTTCAGTTTTATGACTTGAAAGGTCACAGGTGAAGAAAGGGTCAGTGCTCCCACGGTATCGTTTAGTTGTTGAGATGAAAATGGTGCAATCTGGTATGGACTGTTTATCAGAAATAAGGGGAATGTTTAGGTTATATTGTAACGGCCTTATGGCCCAGCTGCATCTTGCAAATGGTGAGAATGGGGGGATTAACGAGGGTAACATGCTTGAGAAAAAAAAGAAAAAGAACCTTACACTTTTAAGGGTTTAGAGGGTAAATAGGGATTTTCAGAATTAATTGCATAATATTATACAACAAAATGCATTAATACTTTCAATTACTATAATTTTTAACTTACGAATATTTCTGAAATTGAAATTAATTTTACAAGTATCATATGATGTGGCAATGATATAGACATTTTACATATAGAAATAATTAATTTAATCAAACTCCAATTTTTATAAAAAAAACTATACTGTTCTATTGATATTTAATGAAAGTCCTGCATGCTGGTTTTTGATGAAAGACCTGTTGTTTCCTTTTATTGATGGTGGTTATATGATGATGTTGCACTGGATTCGGGTTGAAGAAACCAAGTTGCTGCCAAGGAGTTGTCCTTGAACGAAGGGGAACATTAGATGAGGAACATTAATTGATATGGACGTCATGAATGGAATATACAATCTCATCTGAAAAATTTAAAAAACAAGAGCGGCAGAATCTCGAAAAAATAAACACAACACTTAATGACATTGACACATATATTTATACAATAGTGAGAGAGAGAGTGTGTGTTTTTTTTTTGTTTTTATATTTATTAATTTAATTGTCCACTTATGTGCTCATGGGTGTTTAAATTTAATTAGTTAATTTAAAAAGAGAATTTTGAATTTTCACCTTAACACTTATGAATTTTTGCCGGTTGTCTATCACGGATAGTTTATCGATGATAGACCCATGTCTATCGCTGTGGGGAAATGATGTGGAATTTTAGAATAAGTGTTTGTTTTAAACTGAACTTCAATCAATATTGTCAGCCTAGTACATTAGAACTAATCGTTGATTTTCCTAACAAGGATGCTGTCTATGATTCAGTCGTGATAATATTTTTGGCGTCCTAGAACGTAATTTAATGTACATGTTTGCAAATTTCATTGCCTTTCTGCTCAGATAGGAAGTAAGAGGAACGTTTAACTTTAGTATTGTCGTCAAATTTTTCGGATGAGGAAATAATAAAATTCTTAAAATTACTAAAACCCTTAAAATATGCATTTATTCTGGAAATTCATGGTTTTTGTGCATTTATATTCAAAAACACTAAAAACAGCTAAAATATTTTCATATAATCTGGGTTCTAACTATAACACATAAAGGCAAAAGACTACTGTCATATGATAGTCTGAGCTATTGCTCTTTATATGCAGGATATAAATGCTAATGGTGATGACTTTTTTTGTGAAACACAAGAAGATCAAGTTGTGCTTTTTAATAAAAAGAAAATGATGATTTATTTAAAAGTTAAATATTTGGTGTTGAATTATATATTGAATTTATTTAAATCAAATTGTTCTAATTTTTGAACAATATATCCATTTTTTTATGATTAAAATATGCATATACATATGTGTAAAAATACATGCATTAATCGAAAGAAATAATTTTGTTCATATACCAGGTCGAACAGGAAGGGGACATGTGACGTCTGCATGTAAGTTTAAGGTGCAGGGGGGATCTTCAACGTCAGTTGATGTAGCATGTAGATGTAAAGGGGGCCCAAGAGTAAAAAGTTTGAGAATTACGTAGTCCATAGTGATGCAGTGAAGGTGCAGCATGTTTTTTGGCATACTGCCATTGGTCTTTAGAACAGGTTGCTTAGGTACAAGGGCGGTCTCCTGATTGTCACACGCGGATTTTAACGAAAAAAGTATTCCATACTTCCCAACTATTCCATAATACCCCAATTTCCCCTACGTTGCTTGCCAGTCCGGGGTTGGATTTCTTTAGGATAAAGGGGGGGGTTCGGACGCCTGAGAAAAGTATAGGTTTCTGTCCCAGTGGTGCAGACTAACGTGGGGGCTACAGGGACGAAATCCCCGGGCGCAAAATTTCTATATTGGGATTATGGAAGGAATTGCTAACGGGTTTTAGCGGGCGCAATACTTAACTGTTCGGCGCACTGTCAACCCACGCTACGCCGCTGCCGCACAATCCTAGCCTCATAATACAAAGGCACACAATCCTCGTCATCTAAACAATTTCTCAATTTTTTTAACAAAAAAATGGTCATTTAGTGTATTTCCGTTTTTTTCGTGAAAATAGACTTTTTCTTTTTTTTTTTTTCAATGTGAACATTTTTAGTTCATCCTCAAGTTTGGTAAATAAAGAGGAAGAATGGGCGGTGTTACGATAGCCCACCTATTAAAACGCATAAAAGTATAAAACCTCGATGGTCCAAATATCTCGCTAATCCGGCCACGAAAATGGCCTTAATTAGTTTGGACAAACAGAGTTCCTACGAAAATGGATCTCGGAACTGTACGACGAAACGAAATTTATTTAAATAATGTTTTTAAATCATCGAGTAACGTATTCCATTTTTTTGATGTATTTTCAGAGAAATCTTGCGATTGGATGGACGGCATCTACGGTGTTGGGATTGTACATAATTTTTGGTTTGTATCACGCGACTCCCAACCGCGTCGAAAATGCTTTTTACAACGCATTTTGTCGGTGCTGCTTCTCAGCTTGTCTGGCTTGGGTTATTTTTGCTTGCCTTACTGGTCATGGCGGTACGTAATGGTATTTACGTCAGAACATGTTTTCACCACATACTTTTTGGTAGCCTCTTAAACGGACCGAAAAAAACAAAAAAAAACAAAACAAAAAACAAAACAAAAAAAAAAACATGATTTAAAAGTAACTCAGTCAAACTCTTTTACTTTTTTATACCAAAGTCAATATCCCAATCAACAATCTTTATATCATTATATCTTTTATAATGAAACTAATGTTTCTAGTGTAATTGCATCATAATTATGAGCGCATTATAATTATGTCCAGGTATTGATTTTCTAGCCTTGTAAGTTAATTGGGGATGAAAACCGATCATTCAGTTCGAATCATAGGCGTACGCAGAAAGTTCATAAGGGGGGGTGGATAGGCTCAATGGGTGGGGGGGATTACAGAGCTACGACATTTATATTCCTATGTTAAATGTACAAAATTTGTTTGTAATATGGGGTAATAACTCCATCAATCCCCCCTGCGTACGCTAGTGGTTCGAATAATAATTTCTAACACCCACTCTATGAACTGAAACTAGATAGAGCTGCCTTTTTTTTTTCATAGAAGAAGGGCAATCGCACTGATCCAGAGTCGGATTAGGAACCCCTTGTTGGATCCGGAGTGCCTTGACCGCTCGGTCATCAGGGCAAGAAGATCATTTTCATCATATTTAAGGTATTATAGGATATTTTTACCCTTCGCAGGGTTAACACAATTGGCAAACGGGTCAACACATAAAGCCACCGGGGCGCGTTTTCTGGAATTTTTCGTTGGAAATTAAATATGAATAATCATCTCTGACATTCATGCTATGAGCAATACGCTATGAGCCACACTATGTTCAAGGCACCCAGATCTAGCGGAGGGTCCTCAGTTCGACTGGGTCAGTGAGATCGCTCTTTTCCTTTGCGTAAAATTTCATGTGATTAGACGGTCCTCGAATATATTTAATACGTAGCTGGTTTTGAATTAGAAGAAAAAATGTTTCTAGCAAAGTAAGGAATAATCAAAAAGTACTTTCATCTTTTAAGAATTTAAAAATATTGTTAGAAATATATCTTATATAATTTCATTGTACCTCGATAATTCGAAACACCAGCATAACTTTGATAATTAAAATAAAACAGATATTAAACAGAGGGAAAATTACACAAAGAAAAATACTTATAAATCGGTTGGAATATAGCACGTAGTGTATAACACTACGGTCGAAAATTCGCTTCGCCCATATTATATAAAATATAAAAAAACCCACTCTTTATTACAGAAGTTTAGTCCGTTATTAGCTTGGCAAGTGCTTTACAAATTTGGCGACGGTTGGCGCGGGGAACATACATGCAATCTCGGTGAATTATTCTATTTCATTTTATTAGTTTCCCTCTTTTTAAAAACACAATAGTGGCACTGAAAGGGTCGACACTGGCACGATTTTAGCCTGGTCACTATCGGCACGTAACCGTGTACCCTGACTCTTTATAGCGTCTACTGTCTTTAAAACACCAATAGTTAAGAGTTAGTAGTGGAAAATACAACATCGTAATTCGTATTTCATACAAGTGCAGGATAGATCCTAAATTTGAAAATAAACGATAACGTATAATTAAAAACAATATGACAAATTAGCTTCAGATTTGTCTTTTGTTAATAGTTTGTTTGTTTGGATTTTTATGGCGCAAGAGCATCTGGGCTATACTGCGCCAAGTTGTTCGTTAAGAGAGATATATATTTTTTAAAATCAGTGCTTTTTGCTATGTTTCAGACAAAATTATAATGCAAATTAAACATCGCTTTGAAAACACGAAATTAGTAAAAAATATTTTGCAATATTAAAACTGAAAAATAATAAATGTGTCAAATGTTGAATTGTTAAGTGAGTGTAAAAATCTCATAAAAAAAAAACAAGTATTCATCTGAATTCTTTCCACAACTGCTCATTCAATACTGTAATTTAATCACGCTTATCAAACAGGATTTATCGCCAGACATGTCTATTAGGTAATTTTTTTGTTTGTTAATGTTTCAAAATATAGTGTTCTAGAAAGTGACTTTTTAGAAATTTTTACTTTATGTTATTTTTCACCCTACCCGTGTCAGCTGCCACTGCCGAAAGATCATTTAGTAAATTACGAATAATAAAAGTTTACAAAAGAAATACTATTGGTCAAAGTAGAATGTGCAATATTGGCTACTGAGCCTAAACATGCCAGTAAAATGGTCTTGAAAGAAATTACCAATAATTTCGCAAATATAAAAGCGCGAAAAGTAGTTTTTTTACATTTGCTCGTTTTAAAGTTTCGATGTATTTACATTTAGTTGAAGTGTTATAATTTTATTTTTGTCAAATTGTACGTAATAAATAGTAGTATAGTAGTATACTGTAATATCGATTTTCATGATTTTAATGTTTGTGAAGTCGGAAATCGTAAATATACATAGGGTATAAATCCATGCAGTTACGCACCCAGTTTTTATTTATTGATTTATTTATTTATTGGGTGTTTTAAGCAAGTCTGTGTCTTAATAATTTAAATTTCATATTTGTTTTCTTGCAAAAAAAAAATCCTGGGGCAGGGTGTAACACAACCCCCACCCGTAGCTGCACCACTGCGTCCATGTTCTTAAGTTGTGCACAAATCTTATATTATATTTAATTAAAATTTATTTTTTAAAACTAAGGGGCTCAAAGTAATTTTTTGCCTAAGGGCTCAAATTCTAGCCGTTAGTGGAAGTACTTAGGATTATTTTATCCCTCCCCGCCTTATAAAAAAGTTTGATTCGTACCCTGTCGTTACCAAACAAAGTCGCCATTTTATAACCAGTTTCTCTGTTGGCGAACTGAATTGAGCAGTTGTAGCAACAGGGGACCGGAAACTGCACTTCAATCCTAAATAGGAACGGAATAATGGAGTTCTGCGTATGTCCTTTGAATAGTTTTTCTCCCGGAAAAGAATGAAATTTGGACAATTTTGGAATAACATATTAATATTCTTTTTGTTTCAGGACCGGTTAACACTATCTTATCACAGCCCATATTTATTCCTTTGGGCAGGCTGACGTATTGTGCATATTTAATTCATCCAATTGTGATGACCGTCTACAACTCCTCCATGCCCACTGTGATAATTATGACACATTTACAAATGGTAATAATGGTAGTTGTTGTAATTGTCATAAGTGATTTTTCAGAGCTCATGAAACTATTCTTGAAAACATGATGATAAACACACCAATTATTAATTACTAACACTAATTGTTTTATTAGGTGATGCTGTTTTTTGGCTTTCTTGTGTTATCGTATGGCATCGCCTTTGCCACAACATTGATGCTTGAATCTCCGACTATGGCCATTGAGAGGTGGTTACGTGGCACAGCAAAGCCGAAAGTAGAGGGCGCTCGCGCATAGAATATATATAAAATATACATACTAGATAAATTATAATTGAAACGTTCATTTACCGGTGTAAAAACTATTTACAATTTTAACTATTTACATTCCAAGAAAATGACTTTTATATTGTACTATTGTATTATTTTGTTGTAATATGATAAATTGTGGAATCGTACAGTTTAGAATTCTTTTACATTTAATAATATTTTTTATAAAATAAAATACAGTTTAATCATCGATGCGGAGAAATTTTTATAATGTTTTTTTCCCCCCAAGATTATATATAATTCGACAATCACTATTCATTATGCCAATTGAACATAATACACTAAAAATATTTACTAACTACATTCGACCTGTGTCACTAGCGGCCAGCACAGTTTTCGTCGTGCCAGTAGCGACCGATGAAGGAAAAATTTTCGAATTATGTTAAACAGGGCCGTGACCAATTCGGGGCCAGGAAGGGGCGTGACCTCCTTGCCCCATGCTTGCACCCTAGTTTCCTCATTGAGCTATTATACAGAGCGTCTCAAACTTCAAGGGGTCATAGTACTCATCAAGGTGAACGATAATATGTCATAGAATCTAAAGTCGCAAACCACCCACAGCGCCAGTTCTAAAACCGTCCAGCATGCACAAATATTTATAATCAGTGAGTGAAGAGCGCCAGATACTACTCAGGTCAGCTGATCAAGTGCATAGATGATTAGGACAACGCATGTTGTTCTTCTCATGCACTGGTTGTCAATATTTGTGCATGCTAGATAGTTTTAGAAATGGCTCTGTAGGTGGTTTGCAACCATAGGTTCTATGACAATTATCGTTCAACTTGATGAGTACTGTGACCCTTTTGAAGCTTGTAGCCATAGGCGTAGAGTTATATGGGCCCGTGGGGCCCGAGCCCCCCCAATAAATTCCAATAGGGGGTTTGAGCCTCACCAATAATCGACTGATGTTTTAAAAAAAACTTACGACTTTTGTTTACGAAAATGCTTTTATGGATCTCCATACAATAATTATTTTTTTTAAAATATTTTTTATTTATTTTTTACTCCTGATCACGCAATGTAGTTCTTCCTTCCAACCCGAGCACTGACATAGTTGTTTCCCGTTAGTGACCAGCTGCAATACTTTCTGCATCTTATGAAGGTTCACACGGAAATCACATAAGCTCCCGACCTCCTGAGGGAATCCTAAGAAAGAAGGGGGGAGGATTGACCGCCAAAAAGGAAAACAGCCGTCCAAAGATACCTGAGGCGGGTACGGACATGTGGTCATAGGCGTAGAGTTATACGGGCCCATAGGGAGCGAGCTCCCCATCACCAAAGCACACTCGGAAACGACTGGGGAAAAGGGAGATACGCATTCTGACCGCTAAGTGAAAAATCCCCATGGGTTTGGAAATGCCTATGCTTGTACCTCTTGAACTTCTCTTTCTCTCTCTCTTTCACACACACACACACACAAAGGAATGAGTTTCCACCTTGAAGTAAGATATTACAGATTTGTCTCAATATTTCAGTCTGTTTAAAAATCAGGCCCTACTTAACATTAGGTGGCCACATATCCCGATTGAACATATAGTAAGAAGTAGGGCCAAGTTTTAGCAAAGTATATGTAGAGTTTTTCAAAGTTTTTGTGGGGAGGAGGACCAGGCCTGTAGCTAAGACAGGGCCAGCAGGGGCGCGGCCCCAGTTACTCCATGCTTATGCCCCATCGAGCTATCCATCCATCCATCCATCCATCTATCTATCTATGGAACAATAATAACACAATGTTAAAATATTGAAAATTATTAAAAATTAATAATGTATAAAACTGTTATGTATATTTGTATAAGCTGTTTTTATATAATTTCTCTTCTCCTATACAATTCCCCTCTCCATAGTATTTAAAATACAAAATTTGATATATATGCTAATGTTACAGTATTTGTAGTTGTAATAAACTAAAAAAAAATCATCAGAGAAGCGTTAAATTTATTTGGGGTTATAGTGACATAATGTTTAAATTTCGTATCGCTTCTGGAAATGGTTTTATACTCATGAGTTTCCGGGTACTCTATGCTCCATATGCCCGTTGCCGTGGATTTTTGGATGAAAAGGCGATGGACGAAAAGGTTTTGTAACAAACTGTTAAATGATCGGATCACTATCTTCCAAAGTCCAGTTTTTTAGTGGACAATAAGTAACACATACGTCAGGCTAATGTGGCAGTGGCATAGAAAACGAGGGGGCTCAAGCAGTTGCGTAGCAATTCAAAACTCATGAGGGGAGGGGGGCTCAAGCGCCTTTACAGAAGATTTTGTTATGCGGCCTATGAGAAAATAATGTGTTTTGATAACCAATGGGGTTGAGTCCCATGAGCCCTTCCCTTTCCTACGCCGGTGGGCTTAAGGGCCTCCCATTGAATATCATGGGCATATTTTTCTATTTAATGCTGAATCGGGCGCTTCCTTTTTTTTTTTTACGCTATATCGCCCCCCATCACTTCTTTTAAATATTTTCGAACTGTTACCCTCTAAATGCTGATATGTTCGGTTTCAAGGATTGAATGAGAAATAGATATAAAGATTTACTTAACATCAGTGACGAAAGTGATGCAGACTCCAAAGACACGACTTTTGCTGATTGATTGTTTGAGCTTTTTGGCGGCGCGCATCTGGGCTATACTGCGCAATCGACTTTTGGCATTCGTTCAAGTATTAAAAACAGACAGAAAGTACTTGACTTCAATTTCGGTAAACGAATTTCCCTCCTCCCCCAGTTTAATCCCCCCCAAATCACGTTTATGTTTGAACCTTAAATCGTGAGATAGATACGATCATTTAAAAAATATTGTTCTACAAAGCTATTATTGCCTACTAGCTACTACTGCATAAAGTGCAATTTATACGAGGTATTTTATGGAGGTTTTCTTTAGTATTGTTATTTAATAATTATTTATCAATTACGAAATTAATTATTGTTAAAAATGAATTACAAAAATGAATTATTGTTAAAAATGAATTACAAAAATGAATTATAGTTAAAAATGAATTACAAAAATGAATTATAGTTAAAAATGAATTATTGTTAAAAATGAATTATAGTTAAAAATGAATTACAAAAATGAATTGTTAAAAATGAATTACAAAAATGAATTGTTAAAAATGAATTACAAAAATGAATTGTTAAAAATGAATTATTGTTAAGAATGAATTATTGTTAAGAATGAATTATTGTTAAGAATGAATTATAAAAATGAATTATAGAAATTATTATTATTACTTGATTATTAATTAATGATAAACTAACCATTAATTAATTTACTTATTTAGTGGAAGCTCAAGGGCCCCCCCCCAATAATTTTTAAAACTCTAAACCTATGCTTGTAGCCCTGGTGCTGAGACACCCTGTATATAGAATCCCCGTATGCTCTGTGCTTCATATGCCTTTTGCCTTGCTCCAGTTGTCCCTTCATCCTAGTTACAGGGCTGACGTTAAATCTTTAAAGAATTTAAGGTGACCAACCTCGTTCACAGGACTTTTTTATGAAAAAGAGCTTATATTTCTTAATTGATTGCATTTTCCAACGGGCTGTACCGTATCTAAGATGCAGACAAAATGACAAGCAGAAATGACAAAGCAGAGACAAAATGCACAACGTTATTTTGAGAAATGTATGCAAAAAAATAAATAAATGAATATAAATTTTAGTCCAAAATTAGAAAGTGCTAATGATAAAGAACTATTTTTGGTTTCATTTTATACGTACAAGCAATATGCATCCTGTGAGTTAGAATAAGCAGAAAAAGTAGAATCCTTGGTGTGATATGCCAAAATATGTTAGTTGACCCTCCCCCCCCACCGAAATCAGAAAAAAACCACATATGGTCAGAGAAAAACGGATATAATTTGAGTGCTATGAATTTTTTTTAAACTTATCGTCCAGAGGTTCCCAATCTGGAGTATATGGCGGATCGGTTGGGGATACGTGATAATAGTATTGATAATGGCGGAAAACATAAAAAATAAGGGGTTAACATGAAAACACAAAAACAAAATTATAGTGTTCTAGTTTACAAAGAGACACACTTACGTGAAAGTCCAATAGTCTACTCGCGGGAAAAGGAACACATTCATTGAAGAAAGTGCTTAATCAATCTGTGAAAGTTGTTAATTTTATTGAGGCCAATTCAACAAATTTCAGGCTACTTAAATTTCTGTATGTTAAATTTTCCGTATGAAGAGATGGCCGCCCTCCGTACTACATCACTTTTGCACAAGCAAGTGAGGTGGCTTTCACGGGAAAAAGTACTCTCTCTCTCTCTCTCTCTCACACACACAAAAACTCAGCTCCATGAAACAAGCTCAAGGATCGCATTAAAATTATTAAAAGCCATGTTTGAAGATTCATATATCAAGATGCATAACGAATACGAACATTCATTATGTTAATGTGGTTAGAAATTATTTTAATGCTGTTTTTATTTGTTTTGATGTTAGATTGCTATTATAGAAATTGAAATAAATTGTAATAAAATGTAAAATAAAATATAAAAGCCTGTAAATGTCATTCATCATATCATGTAGTAGAACAGAAAGGGTCGCAGCCGGTACGGATTCATATCAGTTGGGTCGCTACTGGCACAAGGGACACATACACACCTCTAAACTCCCCTCCAGATTTTTTGATATACCCCCTTAATGAAATCTAAACACCCCCCCAATTGAATGTATCTATTAACACCTAAACATCCCACCGTAAGAAAAAAACCACCCTTCTTGCAGAAATCGGGGAAAAAATCATTATGACTGGCCTCTTGCAAAGCACATTTAATTTTTAAAAACAAAATGGGAAATTCCAATGAAAATCAGCCGAAAGTTATCCAAAATCGTTTGAGTTAGCTATAAATCACTCAATATAGTTGTAAATAGAGCTATTTGGCATTAAAAAAGCTGAATTGGGAAGAACGAGTACTTTTTGCGATTCTTTTTCTCTGAAATGGTTCGTTTCCACTTTTACCATTTGGCCACCCTGTAAAACTCTGTTACACACCTACTGTTGCTACCTATTGGTACAACATGTCTTGAAAGGACCTTTTCAACTATGAATCGAATTTTAATATCAGAGAGGTGTCGTCTTCTTCCAGCGCATGAGGACGTGCCGCGATGTATGGTGGTACCCCAGTTGCTGGGTCGTTGGTGTGTGTGGACAGCTGACCAGGTGCCGGGTGACGTACGTCATGATGCCGGGCGTTCGCTAGGTTGCGTAAGTTACATATTGAGGACCGTTATCACGACTAGCAGCGAACATCCTTTCAGGTCGAAAGTTAAGGAGCAAGAGAGTATTTATTGATCGGTCCAAAACTTTACTTCGAATGATTTTTGTGGACCGTGATTGGACAATTGAGTACTGACGCAATAGTTTATATATATTTTTATTGGTCAGTTTGACCTCACAGAGGGGAGAACTTGCTGTGAGTTACGTTAATTTTAACTGTCTTTCTTGACACTTTTTGCCCATTAAATGAAAATATATGGGAGAGGGTTCGAAGTTGGATAATGCCTGTATCCTTCGTTTTTGGTGGAAATTCTAAGAAGTTGGTTGTGCGTGTGACATATTGCATGTCCGTGAGAAAGGAATTTTGGCGGGAAACGGAGTAGCAATGAGCCTGTAGAGAAATCGCCACGTCAGTCCCCCTCGAGTGGTATCGAGCGTTTGCAAAGATACCGCGAAATAGGCATAGAAGTTTGTATTAATGGGGGGATTACTGGAGTATGGTATACCGCGTATGTGATGTAGACAGATCGCTGCTAACGATTTACAATGTTCGGTTTATTTACAAATCAAACTATTATCGCTTGTCGGTTTTTACTCATCTGAACTCTGTTCTAAGCGGGAGGTCGTTTGTTTACATTTGTTCGCACATTTGTTTTGCATGGAAAATGCGTTCGCGAGGCATAGTAGAATATGGATGTGGCGTCAATCGTCTTGCTTTGCGCGAGATTCCACAGACTATGCAATTCACTAAAGGCAGATAAATAGCTAATTGGTTGTTGCATAAACAACGATGTCAAACAATCAACGTTTATTGGCGTAGTGATACCAGCGCAGATATTGTGGCGTGATTAGATGGTGAAACGTTCGAAAGAAAATAAATATTTCTGCGTTCGGTGGGACCTGAACCCACGACCTTCCACTTGACAGGCGAAGGCTCTACCATCTGAGCTACGAAGGACAATATATAATCTCTTTACGAACGTATATATATTGTTGTCAGTTATTTCGCAAGTGGAAAGTCGTGGGTTCAGGTCCTACCAAAGGCGGAAATATTTATTTTCTTTCGAACGTTTCACCATCTAATCACGCCATAACATCGGCGCTGGTATCACTACGCCAATAAACGTTCATTAATATTGTTGTTTAATTTAATCTGCGTAGTGTTCGATTTATATAAAATGGTTGTTGCTTGTTGAAAAAGATTTTGCGGCCTCAGTTGAGGGCTAGTTTTCGCACAAAACGTATTTCAATGTGACAAAGTGTGGTTTCGTTGCTCCTAGTTGGAGGCTTTGCTGCGCTGTGAGTCGGGGGTTGCCTCAAACCTGTGGAGGACTTACTTGTTTGACTGTAACAGCGGCTTTTGATCGCGCGGTTATTACGAAAAGAAACACTACTGATTGTAAAAGTCGTGTGCGTAATTTGTACGCGGCTTGGTGCGGTTACTGTGATAGAAAGTCGGATCTGATCACAAAGGTCGTGCACAATGAGAAATCGTTTGTTTAGCCATTCTGTCCATTTAAATTGCAATACAGCTGCTTTGATCGTTAAGACGATTGAAGATCTTTGATCAAAGACGATTGAAGATCTTTGATCAAAGACGATTGAAGATGCAGCCTGCGCGCGTGTATTTTAAACACGGAGCTGGAGTTGGCGCGTTGTGTACTTTTGTAGCGCCGGGTTTGTTTGTTGTTTGTTTGGTATTTTATTCCAACTCCTTATGCCCGAATATTCAATGTCCTTGTTATAAAATTCCGTTCTGATTTTTGGTAGTCTATATTGATCTCTTCTTCTGTAAGCTCGATTGTTGAGAAAAAAAAAGTCTCACACCGTGCATAATTATGAAAATTATGACTACAATATTTTGTTGTGTAGACCACTAATTTGAGAATATTTCAGAGAAAAAAAAAATATGGAAAGCATTTTCTTTAAAAAGGCGGGACATCACAAAAAATTAATTTTGAAGGCAAAACTATAAGAAAAATTTATAATGCTGTCTGAAGGCAAAATTGGTATTTTTTTTATTTATATTTCATATCATGTATTTGTATTTTCTTCTTCCGATAAAGGTGATATGATATATCTTCATTCAACGTTATTCTTGTATTTTGTTTTTACTTCTATAATTTATTGCAATTTATAGAGCTATTGCAAAAACATAAAAACCTGTTAGTGAATATAAAACGTGTTTTTTCTAATTAATAACTGCCAAATATAACCTTAAAATGAATATTAATGCTGAAGAAAAACAAGAATTACACATTTTCCATACTTAGTGTTCGTACCCGATGTAAATTCTATTTCTATGAATAATACAGTTTATGTAAGATAGTAGTAGTACGCAGATTAGATTTATAAGAATAACATTTTTTTTTTACTTATAAAGGTACAGTTTACCTTGGAGCTATTTTTCGAGAACATTGATTTACTTTCATAATAGTAGAATATTCCATTTAGAGGAACAAGTGGAGCAAAATAGACGTTAATTCGAAACCTGTTAACACAATGGAAGTACACATACGATGTGACTAATCGTTTTCCAAATTCATACACGTTGTTAAAGCTTCTTGCTGCAATTCCGATGTCTATACTGCAACTTCAGAAAAAATATTTTCATCATTCTGGCGATTTAGAACACATTTAAAAAACTCACTGGGAGAAAATATGCCAAATGGATTAGCATTTTTACCTACTCATCACAATATTGATGTGCAACGGGACGAAATTTTAGATCGGTTTATTAAAATTTCAAGGCAGGCTAATTTTTGACAAGGTGAGGACCCGAGTTGCTCTTTTTTTCTATAAGAGGGGATAGACCTTAACGCTTAATTTTACTTCTTTTCTTCAGTTTAAACTTACACTGCGCTAAAAAGGTCATATCCTCTACGAAAACTGTTCTCGTATTTTCTTATTTGTGTAAATATTATTAATGTTCGCGTTGAAATTAAAAAAAAATTATATCGATATATGTTGCAATTGTAGTGATACATATTTTATCGATATATTCTTTAACTTGAATGGTGAGGGTGAGGGGGTAGGTACCTATAGTCCGTTCACCGAAAATTGACCAATGGTCCCGTTAGAATTCACGGGAGCTGACGTCACAAACGGGTTGGTTCATTGCAGTAGAGGGAAGGGCGTCATTTCATAATTGGTTTTTCATGCACTCTTGTCTGGACAATTGTGGACAATATTCTGCGAACGGACTATACGCCCGCTCTCCCACAGTGCGTAGCAGTAACACATTCGCTATCGTGTCATTAATCCGAATTTGACCCTCAATGGTATCAGAGATCGCGTGCCGCTTTTCTGATCACCATAGTCTGGAGTTCGGTTCCTTTGACAGCAGAGGTTTGGATTCTTAAAATTTTTTTGTAGATCTCGGTCAAAACGTCACCTTTGTTGTCCTTGACTCGTAAAAACACAGACAGTTATCAATGGTGCTTTCTTTAGGATTGATCGCTCATGGTGCGTTCTAAGATTAATCGTTGGATTATCCGAGATGTGACGAATAATTTAACTTATCCTCCGAATTACGATGTAATTGCACACAATCAAACTTATTGGGAGTCCGCCATCTTTGAAGATGACGCTATAAGGTAGGGATCTTCAATTTCTTTTTGTCCAAGGGCCAATTTTGCTTATTCTTGTTGGCCCATGGGCCGCACTACTGTATCAGCAATATTAGGACTAAACAAAGGCGGACTGATCCACAGGGCACTTCGTGGATCTGCCCTTGTTGCCGTTTTTTCTCAGGTCTCCACATTAGTTTTTCGCGCCCACCCAAAAATATTTTCTGTATCCGCCTTTGGGACTGAATACATATTATATTTTGCAATATAAAATACGTATGGAAGCAAAAATACATTTACAATACTTTTAGTTATTAATATATAAAGCGAAATCAAACCTTTTGGCGAGTTTTTTGGCACTGCGTATTTTTAACAATCCTGTCAATATCCGGTCTTATTTTTGATATTGCAATCCTAAGAATGTTTCCAAGGTGGACGTCAGTTATTCTGATCCCAACTTGTGATTTTACCAACTTCATTTTTGACGAAAAGAGCAGTTTCAGATTCAGTGATGAAGGCAGGGGGGGGGGGTTTACGGGCGTTGTAATCCCCCCGTGACAATGTTTGTTTGTTTTGTGGTTTTACGGCTCAAAGACTACAATGGTCATGCTGCGCCGGGACCTACTGTTTTCCGAGGAATCCGAACCTCTTATGGCCTAGGGAACCAAACCCCGGACTACAGTGAGCAGTGCGATCTTTTTATGAGATCTCTGAGTAAGCGTTCTTTGCACTGCTGGGAGTCGAACCCGGATTAACGGCGTACTAGGCGAACGCGTTACCACACTGCGCCACCGCAGGGCCCCGTGACAATGAAATTTTGTATACATATGAATATATGGAGTTGTAACTCTGTAAACCCCCACCCTTATGAAATCTCCACGTACGCCTATACATAGATGTAAGTACTCCCGAATAGTAACATTTTCAGAGCATGCAGTCAGATGGTTGGGAAGATGTTCTTATCGACATATTTAGAATAGAATTCAATGAATCCCAAGTTGATTTTTTGTTTCTTTGTTTGGATTTTTTATGGCGCAAGAGCATTTTGGCTATACTGCGCCATAGGTTGATTTTTTTAAAATACTGTTGCATTGTATATAAATGAAACCACCGCTAATGCCCATGTACGCTAGAAACCTAATAAAACACAGTTGAGGGAAGAACGTGTGTTACTTTAATTCTCCAGCGTTTTAAGTATTTATTACGAAATATGAAAATTTAAACGGAATGAAATACATAAATTTAAGTCTTAGTGAAAATAGGGGGCGTTATTTATTTACAATTTTTTAACTGGAACAATATTTTTTCATGAGCCGCAGGCCTCAAGTAGCCCCCTGCTCTAAGGAATCATGTTGTCCACGTAAAAATTCAACTGGTTGCGAACGTGGAGTTCTTCGAGTTCCTATGAATTATCATAATTAATAATTTTCGATACGCACGTTTGAGCTGAAACTAGAGTTTTTAAGAATAGAAAAAAAAAAAAGACATTGTCACGAATCTACAGTCGAACTCGGGTCCCTGCGTTGAGCTCGGAGTGCCTAAACCGCTAGCTCACCGAGGAAAGGAATGACGTTCCCTTTCTTCGTATATAAGGATGTAAGATATTATTACCCTTCACAGGGATAACACATTTGCGAGACGATGTTGAATACACAAAGATACTAGGGAGAGTTTTCGTGGGGGAATTTATTATACAATAATTTTCAGCACCCACGTGTAAATAGCTCAAGCTTATTTGTTTTGGAGAAAAAGAGACGCTTTCCCCATCCTGGATTCGAACCAGTTTATTTGTTTGGATTTTTATGGCGCAAGAGCATCTGGGTTATACTGTGCCGGATTCGAACCAGGGTCCCTCCGTTTAGCCCGGAGTGTCTTGGACCGCTAGACGAATGAGGACAGGTAATAACGCTCTTTTTCTCCGTATGTAAAGGTGTTAAGGTATTATTACCCTCCGCAGGGATAACACAATTGCCAAATATTGGTCAACACAAAAAGCCACCGGGGAGAGATTTTTGTGAGTTTTTCGTGGGGGAATTTATTATAACTAATAATTTTAATACAAACGTTTGAGCTCAAATTATTATCAGTTTTATATTCTTTATTATTTAATTCTATATCTAATGTTGTTATTATCATATTTCAAAACTTAGTGTAATAAACATCTTATAATGTGAATTTATTTATTTTTTCCTTTTCTTCAAATTTCCAGATATTTGATGTGGAACTATAAGATTTTAAATGTTAAGTTTAGGGGTTCCGCGTCATCCAAAAAAATAGTTAAAGGAATTCCATGGTCAAAAAAGTTCAATAACCGTTGGTTTGTCGCAATTCCGACAACAGAAAAAGTTTGTAGCGCCCCTCCCTACTTTCCTTGATACTCTAAGCATGTGCTTATTTTGGCTTAATGGCTAATCCAGCTCTGTCTTCATCATTGGCTTTCTTGTGTTCAGAAGACGTTGGGAGTGCAATACGCATGAAATCTTTATTATTGCAGTCATAGGCATAACATGGGGTTCAAACTGGGGACCTGAGCATATATATAGATATATATATAAAGCTCCAAAATGGGGGTGTGGCAAAATTAATTTTGCCTATGCTCTAAAAACTGGAGGAAACATGCCCTCCAGTTGCGGGGGAGAGAAAAGGTTAGGCACCGCTGACCTATGACATCAACAAATCTCGAAATGCTAGGTAGCTACTGGGTTTAAACCCGGTTTATTCGCACGGTAATTAAACGCATTACCACGACGCCACCACCGATCTTAGTATATACTGATCATAACATCATTCACAGCGTATAGAACGATGTGCTACCAAACTTATTTACATGCAAATCTATATCGATTTAGTGCGAATTCAAGTATTACGTAAGCAATATTTTGGCCATTTCAACCCCCACCCTTATTAAGCAAAAATTAACATTGGCTAACATAGGAAAATAAGACAAACGGCAACCCCTCACTCCCCCAAAGGTGCTTACGTAATACTTGAAAACTCCCTTACAAGAAGAAACACACACACATTAGCAGCTCCGGGAACAGAAAGAAAACTAGCTGTATAGCTGCTTATAATATGCTTTATTAACCTTTTCCTGGTATTTTACATGAAATACTTGGCACTGTGGTGGAGCAGTGGTAATGTCTTCACTTAACATGCGATTAGCCCAAGTTCGACACCCAAGCGTGCCAACACTAAAGGAACGCTTACGGGCAAACTGCTCACCATAGATTAGTTCCCTAGTCCTAGAAACGATCAGATTCCTGGGAAAACAGTAGGTTCCGGGGCAGCATGGCATATGCTATACTTGCCTTTTAATAATACAAATATAAAATACTTCGTTTTGTATACTCCTGCCTGTATAGTTCATGTAGATTTCATACTAACGATTGCAGGTGCTACGGTAGTCCGGTTCTCTTGTCAGTACAGGTTCAGGTTCCTCGGAACTACTAGATCCCGGCGCAACATGGCATTTTCTGTCCTGACCTTTTGAAAACACAAACATAGAATACTTTGTTTTGCATACTCCTGCCTGTATAGAATATGTAGGTTTCATATTAACGATCGTAGGTGCTGTGGTAGGGTTACCCCCTTTTTTTTGCTTACAGTTCCGGTTCTCTTGGCAGTACAGGTTCAGGTTCCTTGGAAAACTGTAGATCCCGGCACAGCATGGCATTTTCAGTCTTCGAATTTTAAAAACAGAAATATAAAATACTTCGTTTTGCATACTCCTTCCTGCCTGTATAGAGCATGTAAGTTTCATATTAACGAGTGTAAGTGATGCGATGGGGTGCCTTTTTTTTTTTGCCTATCATAGTCCGGTTCTCTTGGCAGTAGAGGTTCGGATTCCTCGGAAAACTGTAGGTCGCAGCGCAGCAGGATCGTTGCTGTCTCTACGGATACATTTTCCACGTCATCGATCCCATGCTGATATAAAGCATCGATCCCCTGCTGATATAATAATCGATCCCGTAATGATATAATTTTAAGAAACTGTTAGATTCTAGCAAGTACGTTGCTTTTCAGTCCGTGGTTGGATTTCGTTACTGCCGCTGTTCCGTCACGGTCGTATTCGCTCCTAATCAGACAATTGCGTTCTTAAGGAGGCGGGGTTAAAAAGACTCAAAATTTTGAAAAAGGAGCATAAACCAAAAACTCAAATATAAGAAAATAAGATTTTTTTTCCCCCAAGTTAAAAAATGATATATTAAGTAATCAGACGTTCGATCAGGGTAATTGTTTAATGAATAATTATTCCATAATAAATTAAAACATTTTTTGTTTAATTCAGGGCCGTCAAAGGGTGAGCATTTCCCTCTGACGGTCCTGCATTCTACTGAGGTATTTCCGAAGAGTGCTTCCATTTAGCCGCGTTTTTTAAAAACAGCCAAAAGCCAACTAATCGATCTGAAGCCAATAATTTACTCACGCTGTTAAAAACTTGTAAAAAGGAATCAATTTCCCCTAATGTAGAAATTGATCTACGTATTTTTCTAACTATGGCGGTCACCAACTACAGCTGTGAAAGGTCCTTTCTGTTTCAAAGACAGTAAACAAATATTTGCGGTTAATTCTGAACCAAGGGAAATTCATTGCTCTTGTATTTTTGTTCATTGAGTGTGAACTTCCTGAACAGTTTGATTTTCAATGAAATAGTAGAAAAGTTTGCTGGTTCTAAAGCAGGAATGTTTTTTATGTAAATTAGAATGTCGATATTAAGCATGTTATTCACTATTTGGAATAAGGAAGAAATTTAATGAAAAGTTTATTTTTTCAGAAGTCTATGTATCGGTGCCATAAAAAAAGTTACTAAAAAAAGTTCTACATGTGGCATGCAAATAAAAGAATCCACTAAATAGCAAACTTTCTTAATACATTTATCACATTATATTTTTATTTATAATGAGTATTTGAATAAAACGTGTTTATTCAGGAATGGAAAATTTTTAATTTCAGTTTTATGACATTGAACGTCTGTAGATAAAATGTGCTTTCGTTTAATACTATTTCTATTCACGAAATAATTTTGAACCGAGAGGGCATCGGAAACGTTTAAGTTAATAACAAAGTTTCCTTCACATTTCTATTATCTGTGAATTATCAAACAGTTATCAAATTACCATGAACTTATTACGAAAATAAAAAAAAAAGTGAAGCCTAAAAAATAAATTACTAAAGGTAATGTATGTATTATATACAAGCAATTTCTATTGATATTGTATAGCTACTTTCTCCTTCTCAAGGTTAATGGTATGACATTGGCGTTCCGGCACAGAATGACATTTGCTGTCCCTGCCCCATCAAACTATAATCAACCAACATCGGCGTTCCCATTGTGTCCTGTCTAGGATATCGATGCGTGTCAAATCAAGGCCGATTCATCTTTAAGGGCCTTTACTTCTATTGTAAATGTAGTCTTCCTATTCCTATCTTGACGGCTTGCTCATTCTTGTTCTTTGTAGCAGATGGTCCTCTTCTCAGAACGTCCCTACCTTTAAAATGTGCTTTCTATGATCACCATTGCACTTGGAGACTGTGTTAATTAAAATTGTCATTTTTTAAAGATTTCATTCCATTGTATCAATTTGGAACATGTAAACTGGAATATAGAATCTAAGTTATTAAATATGAATTATACGGGGACTCACGTTGACTCACACTATTGGCGTACGAATGGAGGGTGCTGATGGGGTTGTAATTACCCCATTGTTGTAGCTCTGTAACCCCCACTATTGAACCTATAATGCCTTTCCTTTACGAACTTCCTGCGTACATTTATGACTCACATGTAACAGTGGGTTGCTGTATTCCGTTTTTGCTTTTCCACTTGGGATTCAACCTGTACGCATGCGCGTGGGCGTTTGTTATCTTCGCACACGTTATCTACTTCAGGTGATATAAAGTTCATTATACATTTCTTTTGTTCTCTTTTAAGCTGGAGATTTCTAGATAACTAGAATAACTGATTTTGCTCATTTTTTAGATAACAAAAGTTTCAAGAGTCACGTTGAGCGCCGTTCGAATCATGTATGATTATTTGCTGCGTAGCGACGTTTACTTCACCTGCTAGATGTTAGTTCAGTCTGCGTGGTTCGTTCTTACTTCATTCCAAAGTTAAATGCTTATCGGCAATAGAAAGGTGCGACTGTTATAAACAACATGTACTTGGCCTAGCAGAATTTTAAGTTTAAGATATTACAGGCAAGGTGCAATTTCTAACAAAAAATGTGCAGAAGCCCTAATATTATGTTAAATCGATTAAAAAATCGAATGGCTGCAAAAGAATCGATAAATCATATCAATTGTTTATGTCCATTTCTTTGGACAACAAAATTCATTAGCTTAATCACAAATTCATTACTTTTTCATGACCTTTTTTGGCAATTCATGACCCTATTGGGGTTCCGGCTGCTATTTAAATAATAGCCAACTATGAAGAAGTATAGGAACCGGTTCCGTCTCAATTTAAGCCTTGATTATAGGACGGCTATTATACTCACTCATCTCCGTGGACAGGATATATGGGCCCCAAACCACACGCACACACAATTACGTTTACTAACGAATTATGCTTATTAATTTATTAAAATTCAGGGCCGAGCTCATGGGCATTTGCCCCCTTTGCATTCCCTTATCCCCGACTCTTTTATATATATATATATACAACGTTTAAGTTTTATGTTATACAGTCGGCCCGGCTTAAGCGAATATTGGGGTTGCAACAAATAATATTCCATTAAACAGGCTATTCTATTAGTGAGTGTTTGTGGTTTTACGGTTCAAGGACTACAATGGTCATGCTGCCCGTGGCATACAGTTTTCCGAGAAATCCGAACGTCTTAAGGCTTAGAGGACCAAA